>CABEEJ010000974.1:139418-166559 GCA_901482245.1 Timema douglasi | reverse complement strand
CCTCGCGCGTCGGGTTGAGTGGCTCGTCTACTCACTCTGGTTTAGTATTCCCGTCCATGAGGGTCAACTGTTCACGAGCCGTTGGCTCCTTCGGTTGTAGGCCTGTTGAGTGCAGTTTGGGTTTACTGCGAAGTGGTAACTTGCAGGAATGGAGATGGGGTTTCTTTTTAAATACAGTTATGTAACCGGATCAACCAAGGAGTGGAATTATAGTCGTGAATAAATACTTGTGTGACATTATCCTGAGCGCATTCTTCGTACAACCCCCTCCATAACGACCTGTTGTGCCGCGCCCCCAAGTCTGGTGCGCGGACCCCTAACATCGACACCGGTGAGAACGGGGGCTGACACATTGTCGCCCACAGCATTGGATGGGTCCGCGAGAGGTGTGGGCACACTGTAGGACCCTCATTTTAAAAAAAGTTACTCACCCTTCTAATGGATTGCTCTGGTCTTAGTGAAAAACCAGGTCCAGTCTTTGATTCCAGCCAGTGCTCATTGATGGAACAGAAACTTTAGCCCATAAAATTAACTTCTTGTAATTGCACTAATATTTTTCATGCAAGAACTAGCGCGTATTTTTTGAGAGTTTCTTTTTTTTTTCTATTTACAATAGTTGTCACGGTAACCAAACAAAAAAACTTAGAGGTTTCAAAACAATTAAAGTTATAAAGAGGAATAATTTCACTACTCTTGGAAACAGAGAAAACAACTATTATTTGGATTAGAACAGAGTATAAGGATAAAACAAAAGAAAGGTAATAACAATAAAAGTAGAACTTATTAAGGAGAAAAGCTCAAAGATAAAATACGAAGACCAAGTCTTAAGTTAATTCAAGTTTAGCGCCTCTTAAGTAGTAGACTAGGTAGTTTCTCAACCTGCCGCTAGAATGCAGCTAAGTTCAATTCCTGATGTAGATACAGAGCCAGTCAAATGTAGATGGATATTAGAAGGAAATGTCGGAGTTCGAGCAAAGGCAGAAATGAAATATGTTAGAAATATATAATAAGAATAAAATAGTTGTGCAGAAAGTTCAGTAATGGAGAACCAATAAGAATATGGTTGAGCACGTGAATTAGCCTAGTTATTATCATCAGGGCAAGCAACATAAGAAAATGAATCGTAATACACCACAATCTACATGAATACATGAATTAGAATGGAAAATTGTTTACAGTACAGGGCCAAGTTTAAAAAATGAAATAGTATTAAAGATTAAAATCTTTTATTTGAAATATATTTTTATAAAACCAATAATTTCTTAGATATAAGCATATATAGATATATATACTTTTTAATTCAGGTCTTTGAAAATATATTTGATTCTTATGCTCTTCAGTGGGCTGGTAGACAAATATGTTTAGCTTTTATTTATTTGTTACATTTTTCCTAATTCCTATTGCCATACAGCAAGTGACTATTATTTCATATGATCTTTGGTGTAGTGTTTCTACAACAATGTGTGCACCTATTATTTAAATTTCAAAAATCTTATGAGTTTTTAGTAAATGTCTATCTTAAGATTAAAAGCGGGAGGGGGAGGGGGTTGTATGTACCGTGTACCATACCACTCATTCATTTGACATTTGTTATAGATGCAGTTTGTATGATTGAGGCGATGCAAGAATAAAATTAAATGTGGTTTTTCAAACAGATCGTATTGGTAGTATATATTTTGTAAATAAGGGCAGAAGGGTCACTTTATCAAATACATCTCTTACATCAGTTAATTCACATTCCCATCAGACAATTCGTAACACTCAGAGCCATCAAATATATCAGACGGAAACTAAGTTAATTCATATGATCTAAATACTAGTTTTAAAAATATGTGAGCTAAAAGAATATATCGACGGCTTAAAACAAGTGTGTGGCGCTCAGGTTGATAATTGTTGCAATTTATCTTCTTTTAAATTTGCTGTAGTAAGTAACCTATCCAAGCTGCAATCCAACCATTTATCTCAGTCAGTGGTTCGTTTGTCTACTGAGTCTAGGGTCTAGGGTTTAACTCGTAGTAGTAGCTCCCAGTAATTTACCATTAGTGAACCTAAAACTTGTTCCATTTCACACGGATTCGGCGCGTTAGTTATTTTTTATATAATTAAATTCGTTTGCAAGTTGCGATTTAAAATTATCAGATGATTCTGAAAACTATCAAGAATGTGATTAATAAATTCTCTCAAATAGAGTACTTCAAAATTACAACCCTATTAAATAAATTGGAAAATTAAGTATCATTAGTAATACAGCTCCGTGTGTACAAATTTAAATTAACTCAGAACAATATCAATACAGTAACCAGGTGAGGAGAAAAAGATACCCATTCTTAATGCCCAAGGTTTAGTGCAGACTCAACCTCGGAGAGTAATAATATTTATCATGATTCTCATCGTATATCAGTTCTCTCAATTGTTTCTATAACTAAGACGGCTTACGCTTTTCATCGTAACCTTAGAATTTAATTCCTGAGACCCAGTCTTTATTATTTTAAATATAATAAAGGCAAATATTGTTTTTAGCCTGCGAACATTCAAGGTTGGTTTACATTATTCATACTAAACCACAATTATTTATTGTTGTTATTATTATTTCCACATGTATCTCCAAGCATTATTCTACATGACTACATACGTACATTGTTGTCATTAGAATATTAACATTTTGTTCTATATAATTATTATTATTATTATTATTATTAGCACCGCGTCTTACTACCCGTTCGGTCTATATAATTCACTACAAGCTATGGATTCCATTTTTCAGAGCTACCAAACATGAATAAATATTGTAACGTGGGGCGCACGTGACCTGGAAGGGTCACAGGCCGTTCACACGTGGACGTGTGAACCACGAGTTCTTTTAGAGATATTGGGGTATGCTGCCGACCAAACACGAATGAAAATGCCCACGGAATATTCAAAGTTTTAATTATTAAAATTACCACTTACATACACACATTGATTATCTGTATATCTAAATTAATTGTAACTAAACAAGTAATTAAGTAAAATAAAAAAGGCTTAATCAAGTATGTAACTTAATAAACTAATAAAGCACATAGAGATATAAGTAAATTGAATAAACAAATTAACAACTATAAAACACCTAATAACTATCCAAATATTTAAAGACAGTCACAAAAATGTTATTCACACAGTAGTCTACAATAATAACAAAAGTTACTTGTCTCACACACGATACACGGTGGTGACCCGCTATACACAAACGCCGGACTCGCTGGTCCACTCCCGTGCCGTACACACTACCCCGGCACGCGCCACACGAACACTGGACTCGCCGGTCCACTCCCGTGCCGTACACACCACTCCGGCACGCGCCACACGAACACTGGACTCGCCGGTCCACACTCTCGCACTGGGAACTCTCGGACTCATCAGTCGCGAACCAAGAACTGAACTGAGGCTACCGCTGAGCATGTAGGCTATTTATAGGGGTGGTGACAGCTGAGGGTCTGGAATCCTCCATTTCTAGATTAAAAAGGATCCAGACGTGTCTCCGTCCTCCCCACACACCCCCTCGGCCCCTCTAATCCCCCAGTCGAGCGAGAAGGTCTCTGCCTACCCGCTAGACAAGGAGGGAGACAGAGAGAACAAGGAGCGCAGCCACAAGGGCCAACAACGAGAACACGCTGGTCCCGCTGTTAGACTCTAATCTTGTTACAATATAGACGAGCTTCCAATTATATGTTCAAATCACAACTAATCTATTGCCGTTTCCTGGTGACAGATAGTGGGACTAGAATTCTAAGGCTGGTATGCGAGAACAATGTTGGAGTAGGAGAAAAGGAGGAGAAGAGGCGGAGTCGGCTACTCCGGAGGAAGGACACTGCGTCGTGCTAGAACGTCTGGCTTCATGGTCACGTGATGAAATTTTATACAGAAGAACCACACCCCGAGGTGAAATAAAATTCTCCACAACCACTGCCTTCTTAATTGTTGATTTTGCTTGTAAAATTTTATAATCTGCTTAGATATGTTCGCGCGTTGATAGAAATATTGTAATTAATTAAGAGCGTGTGGTGAACTTAGGAAGAGAAATGGTATCTATTAGAATTAATTAGGTGGTTTCCAACTGTCAATTGCCAGGAATTATGACAAACACGTCCAGACATGACAAATTACAAACCAGTAGCTGATGTAATCTCTGTGACCAGCTGAAGAAAGCTAGCCTACGTTGTTTGTTTCCGGGAATTTTGACAAACATGTACATACGTAATTCGCCTGGATTTAAAAGTGAACCGATCTATGTCCAAAATTTAAATATTCAATACATACTATTAAGAAATTAGTGAAATAGTGTATTTGTTTCAAAATTTTAAAACTTGATTTTCTCAAGAAATTATAACTAAAATTTTGAGTTTATAACCCTAAACTTTTAAAACAGTCTAATGTGGTTATGTGAAATATAACTTTAAAGTCTAAAGAAAACCCTACAACATGGTTTTCATTTCACATATATATTATTTCTCACTGAAGAAAGTAAATTAAACATGATGGTCAGTAAAGCTTAAATGGGTCGCTTTTATTAAAATTAGAAAATCTTCAACCCCGAAATTAAATAAAGACAAAAATATGAAGTTTTAGATTTGTATCTATCTATCCAGGAATAACGACTATGAAAATTTCGTTGGAATACAAAGTCTACAGGAATTTTCGATGGATCAATTGTCTTGGAATGGCCGTTTGGTTTACAAAATATAAACACAAAAGAAAAATAATTTTACTAAAAGTAGAAACAAAAATAATATAAATTATAAAGTTCAAATATAACTTTTATTTTCAAGTCAAAGAAACAAACTAAGTTTTGAATGTACGTATTACTAATTAATAATTAAAGCCAAAGAAACAAAAAAGCTAAAAGATTTGTTGTTCAAGAACAAGATACAGTAAGCAAAATGTATAGTAGAGTCCAAATAATTGGAGCAAAACCTGCTGAAAATAAATTTAAAAATACGTAAGCAAATAAGTCCACGGAGCAAAAAAAAAAAAGTTTAACACCATACATTATACAAAATATCTTCCAAAGGGTGACTTTGGAGGGAACTAATAACAGTTTCACCGTCCGGCTGTTGCCCGACTCTGAATCTTTACCTTGACAGAAGCGCCAAGCTAGTTCATCAAGAGAAAGGGCTGATTTTTTGTTTGAGTACCGAATCAAGAGTTTTCTTAAATAATTGCGGTGCAATACCTTTGCATTATAAAATAATTTATCTATACTTATTTGGCAACATGATTTCCACACCCCCATCAGTTGAGAGTAATAGAGGGATTATTTTATTTTGAACTGAAGTAATTAGTGCTTGTGGCTCTCTAATGTTTAGTAGGTCTTTTTGGTATTTCGGTCGCACTTTTAAGTTTTATAGTTATTTATTTTATCCTAGATTGTTGTATAGGCTTTATAATGAAATCCCGTATAATGGACTTCACTTCCAAATAAAATTGGACAAAAAACTATAATTTATGTGGATATAAGTGACAGTTTTATCATGTTGATCTTTGTAGCCTATATTCTAGTGTAGTGATATTAACAGACACTCTTCTAAGACAGGTGCGCCATCTAGCAGAAGAGGTAAGAATCCTTACAGACAATTTAATTAAAGTGGTTTAAGGCTTATAAATTAAACAGTCATGGTGGGAAGGGAGGAGAGAATCTGGCATGTGTAGAGAATCTTGACCCCACCTATTTAATTTCACTCTGTTGGACATGAAAAATAATCTCCAAATAGCCCATATTTACATGTTTCTACCAGATGAAATCACTGTTGATCAAAACCTTGTCTGCAAGTTAAGTTAAGAAATTCACTATATGGCCTCAAACAATCATCACGTTGTTGGAACGAAAAGTTTGACGGTTTCCTGTAAATGTTTGGATTCAGCCAAAGTACTGCAGATATATGTGTTTATCGAGGGGATTTCAATAAATCAAAGGTTCTGCTTGCGTTATATGTTGATGATGGGCTGATCATGGCTGAAAACCAAATGGCACTATAACTTGTACTCGATAAACTGAAGACAACCTTCGAAATCACAATCGGTGAACCAAATTACTTTGTGGGTCTGGAAATAAAACGAAATAATGTGAACAGATCAATATTTCTACATCAGGCCAACTATATCAAACAAATAATCGATAGATTCAATCTTGAAGACTCTAAGCATATCAGTGTGCCTGCTGATCCACACATTCACTTGAGTTCAAACACAGGGGAAACTGAAGAAATAAAAGTACCCTATCGAGAAGCTGTTGGCAGCTTGATGTTAGCTGCAATAGTTAGTCGGTCAGACATTATGTACGCAGTTGGAAACGTGAGTAGATATTTGGCAAACTATGAACCAAGTCATTTGAATGCAGTCAAACGCATCTTAAAATATCTAAAAGACACATCCAGCTATGGCATTGAATTTACGAAGAGTGAGAATCCACCCACATTAATTGGCTTCTCGGACTCTGACTTCGATTTGGACACCCGACGTTCCACAGCTGGATACCGCTTTCAATTGAGCAACGGTCCTATAACATGGGTTAGTCCTTTCCACCGCCAAAGCTGAGTACATTGATGCATCAACTTCGGCCAAAGAAGTCATCTGGCTTAGACATCTTCTACTTGACATTGGTGAAACAGTGGGAGAGGCCACAGTTCTAGCGGTTGATAATCAGAGTTCAGTGCGTCTTGTGCGAAACCCAGAGTTCCACAAGAGAACTAAACACATATACATATGTTACCACTTCATACGTGAGAAATATTAGAACGGTGAGATTGACATCAAGCATGTACCCTCTGAAGACCAGTTAGCAGATATACTAACCAAACCTCTTCACCTGCTTGTTTTCAGACACTCTGTGCTGCAATTGGAATGACAAGACTGGAGTACTAATAAATGCTTCTCATTGACATTAATATGCATATAAAGTTGTTTATTATATTTTGTTTTTGAAGCTAATTAGTAATTATACTTAAATAAGCTGTATTTATAACCATTTGTATAACTGTAAACAAGCAATAATTTAGTGGGAGTGTCGAAACATACTTAAAATATCATGCTTGTTTAGACCTAACCCCTTAACCAACAGTGTGAGCGCGCAATAGTTTGGCACATGAATACATTCTTTAAAACCGCTCTCTTTATTTTTTTGCGTCATGTAACAGTCATGTTGTACAATTACCGTGTGGGTTGTGTTAAATAATAATAGTGCGTTCCCAACCTCAATTATAGTCTTAACAATACAGAAAATATATGAAAATATTCCGGAAAGTAGAGTGGGGAAAAGCGTGAAGGGAAGATGGAGAGAGGAGCAACATGGGTTCAGAGAGATTGACAATATATTTAATATTTGGAATTATACAGTTGATGGAAAAGAGATATGAGTTGGGAAAGGATCTGGTAATAGCATATATGGATGTAGGAAAAATGCATGATAGTGTGTATAGATATAAAGTATGGAAAGCAATAGAGGTGGCTGGAGTAGAAAGAGGAGTGGCTAGGAGAGTAAGGAATATGTATGATAATAATGTGAGCTGTGTAAATACAGAGAGGGTGGACAGAGTGGTTCCAATTAAAAAATTGAGTCAAGCAGGGAAGTGCCCTCTCACCATTACTATTTGTATTGGTGATGGAAACGTCAATGAATAGAGTGGCAGGCAAATTAGGTGAGGAGAAAATGAAAGCAATGAGCAATGGTGTTTGCAGATGACTTGATGGCATGGGGAGGGGGAGGGGGGGAGGATGAAGAGGAAGTACAGGAACAATTGTAGGAATGGAATGAGATGGTGAAAAAGTGTGGAATGAAATTTAGCATGGCAAAAAGAGAAGTGATGGTGATGACAAGGCAGAGAACAAGGCCAAGAAAGGTTATAGAACTGGATGATTTGAAAGGAGCAAAGCGCATAAAGTATCTTGGTAGTGTTATTGAAGCAAAAGGGGGCAGCAGATAAGAAAGATATAGTGAGACGAGGGCAGCAGAGAAAGGTATTCTACAGGTATGTAAGAGACCTACTATGCAAAGGAGAAGTGTCCCTAAAATATAAGGAAGTGCTGCATAGAGCATACTTCATACCCATGGTAACGGATGGAGCGGAAACTTGGGCTTTGGATAAAAGAGAAACAAGGGAAGTGGAGGCCATAGGCTGTCACAAGAAGATATAGGAATAGGAATTAAGATGTAAGGTATATAGGGGTACATGAGATAATAGGGGAAGCTAGGATTGTATGGATACATAATGAGGGTGGAAGGGGAGAAGATTCCGAGAAGATTAATGGATATTAAGTATGTAGGGAAGAGACCATAAGAGAGACCAAATATGCAAGTGAGAGGAGGAAAGTTGAAGAGAGTTAAGGAGGAAGACTGGTGGAAGGACAGAGAGAGAGATGGAGGCATTTTACTAAACAGACCTGGCCACAGGCTGGAAACAATTCATGATGTTGATGATGATGATTAGGAATTTTAGGATACAGAAGTTTATTTTCAATTTCATTAGTCTCACCCCCTTATTTTTCCAACCACGCAGATCCACTACCCCTCTCCTCACTCAATCCAGGTACTGGTTTCACTGAAGAATGCAAATATGCTCTCGTGTATAAAAACAGTGCAACTTTGTGCAAAAACTGCAACTTTTTTTGTTTGCTCCATTCTTTTCACTAAACAAATATTAGAAAAAAGTTGGAATACAATATGGTGGCTGATTAACTATACATGGATCTTAAAAAGGCCTAACATTCAGCTAAAAGAAGGAAATTATATGAAATTCTAGTTAAGTTTGGAATTTCCAAAAAAACTTTTCAAGATAATTGAGGAATGTTTAACAAGTATGTGTATCAGGATACAGGTTGAACGTCACTTATCAGACACTTTTGAAATACATAATTGGTTGAAACAAATAGATACAATTACCCCATTACTTTTTAATTTAGCCTTAAGAGTATGATATTAGGATAATGCAAGAGAGTAGGGAAGGGTTGACATTAAATGGTACAGTACATTTATTAAGATATGCAGTTAATTTAGCTTTGCTAGGCAATATTAAGGAAGCTGTTACAAGAAATTCAGAGATATTATTAGATGCTATTAAGAAAATAAGCTTATATGTGAACACTGAAAAGACTAAGTATATTATCACACATAAAACAGATTGAGAATGATAATTTAAAGATTACTAAGAACAGCATGTAATTTAACAGGGTTATTGAGATTTAAATAATAAGGACATTTTTTAAAAAACAATAACAATATTGGATTGGAAATTAGGAAAAATAATGTAGTCAGGAAAAGCATGCTATTACTTGGTCAGTAAGTGGCTGACAGCTCGCCTGCTTTTTAGGAGTATAAAACTCAAAATATACAAAACAATATTTTTACAAGTTATTCTCTGTGTGTGTTAAACATGGTATCTTATCTTACATGACAAAAACATATTTAAGGTGTTCGAAAACAAGTGCATAGGTTGATATTTGGTTCAAAAAGGAATGAGGCCACTGGGGAGTGGAGGTGGATATATAACAATGAGTTACATACCCTGTACTCACCACAAGACCATGTTAGGATAATCAAGTCTCATAGATTACGGCAGACAAAACATGTACTGCGAACGGGAGAATCTAGAATTGTGTCCAAGGTATTGACTTACAAACCCAATGGGAAGAGACCATTGGAAAGACCTATATGCAAATAGGAATGTAACATTAGAAAATACCTGAAAGCGATAGGCTGCAATGAGGGTGAATGGATAGAACTAGCTTAAGATAGGGATAGGTGGCTTACTATTATAAGTGTGGCGATGAACTTTCGAGTACCTAAAGCCATAGAGTAAGTAAACAATGAGAAAACCAGAGGTAAGAACTATGACTATGTCACCATAATGTCATCCGTAAGACAGTGTAGAAACACTGTACAATAATGTAAAGTAATTGATAGTGAAGGAAGCCAACCTACCTATCCTTTCAGGTTGGCTTCCTTCACTATCAATTACTTTACATTGCTGTAGAGTGTTTCTACACTGTCTTAGATTAGATGTCTTTCTTTGGATTTAGTGGAATACAAAACCTTTTTAGATTTAAAGAAAGATTTCACAGTTTGTTGTTTTATTTGAAGATGTTTTGTTTTATTTTTATGTTTTTTGTTTATAGGAATGCCATAAACTTATACAATTGCAAATGCAACAATACCTGGTATATATATTATTAGTTTTGTTACCACCATAACTTGCTCTAGATTGAAACAAATTGAGGGGGTCAGGGCAAAAACATTATAACCCTCATTTGACAACAAAATGTGCTGGCAGTGATTTCTGGTCGCATACCACTTGAACTACAAGTTGTTTTTATAGTCAGTCAAGACCTTAAGGACAAATAATATTAATTAATATTTTACTTATTTTTATAGCTTGGTTTCAAGATTTTATAGACGTTTAAATAGTGAAAATATACCTTCCCAATTAATTAGGGCTATCATGTTTTTGCCTCGACCCCTTCAATTGTGTACTTTCAAGATGCAGTATGTTATTTTAATTCCTTTATCAGTAATTGGAGTCAGACAAATAAGTGTATTCTGAGTCATTACAATAATATTCTGCCCTTTAAAATTTATCAAAAAGATATTATTTGAAAGCTGCATCTTCTCTTTAGTGTGGACAAATAAATGGTGAAAACTACTTTCAAACTTTTCCTGTTCTTTTTAGTGAATACAAATCCAGGCACATCTTTCAAAGTTGCTTCATTTAGTGAATCCATGCCTGGTAGTATGAAGAAACACATGTCTTAGTTTGTGTGCAAGGTAGAGACAATTAGTCATCTCTACCTACCTGCCTCATGAATATTGTTTGACCCTTTTCTACCACTTATAGCTTTATTTAGTAGGGTTTTTTGTCACAATTTTAAACTAATATTGCAATACCATATTTTTCCACTTTTACTTGGTTTTGGTACGGATATCTATACACTTCTATTTTCAGCCATTGTATACATTTTCCTTCATTGTTTAGGATCCATCAGTGGTGGTTGGTGGCCTCGAGGGCCGGGCAAGCAGCTTTGGGATGGGAAGGGGAGGGGGAGAGAAAATGTCCCAAGACTTGTTTTATCTTTGGGTTTTAAATGATTTATTTAAATAATTTTAGTTTTATAAAATGTATTTAATTATCATGTTGGATACATATAATTATACTTAGTTAAAATAAATATGCCACAGGGAATAAAATATTTTTAAAAAACACTGAACAATTTGAATTAAGACCTGTTATAACAGTCCTGAACAAATGACTGACGTAAAACTGACACTATGCATGCCTCAACATTGACCAAGAGCCCTCAGTAGATATTTTAGTATTCTTTTCTTTCATTGGCCAAAATACTCTGTGGCATCGAAAAGCAGTTCACATTTTTCTTATTTTCTCTACAGACACGAATGTGTTTCATCTCTCTTGCCGTTTGAATGTCCTAGAAGCAAGTTTGAGTTTGATTCTAGTAGGTCCTCATGGCGGAGACAGACCCACAGTCACACTTGACAAATACAAAGCTTAAACGAAGTGGTGGCCAAAATTATAAAATATATTAGGTTTGCTATTTCAAAGGTATTTGTAAGTACAAACTAAGGTTGTATTTTGCTTAAAGTAGGCAAGCAGTGCTTTCATTGCTTATATTAGCTGACCACACCTGGGATTCATCACTAAATGTTAAGAAATTTAAAATTATAATGTGGTCGCAGTGGTTCTCAAAATGATATGTCTACATATATATTAGGTGCTTAGTAACTCATTATTAAACTGATAAACTTATTAGCTTATCTGTTTCTGCATATTTATCATCAAAACCACAAAAACACATTGCTCATCAATCATACTCACAAATATATTTAGAATATAGAATAGAATGAAACCTAGAACGAAGGATTGGGTGGTAAAAATCTATTTCCTTCAAGGAGCAGCCATTACCTATTTGTACAGTGGCAGCAATGTAAAGTGTGAACCGTGTTCTTCTTTTCATTGTAAAAGCCATATTGTGTCCATCCCTTTTATATGTTTATATCCATCTTTCCTGTACCTTCTTCCAAATATAATATAATTACCTCATAACGTGAAAAGAAGTTATCCTTATAGAAATATATTTTAATAATTCACACAGGACAGGTTTTTCTACTTGAAATAAACACTCTAACTCTGAATTAGCAATAAAACACAACACATAAGGTTGTAGTTCTTTAATATTTAAGGATTTTTTCTTGAGCGTTTTGTTGACATTTTTTTTCTAAATTCATATTTTGATTTACGTTTGTTGCTGGTCTTGAATAGCCGTGCATTTTCTGAAAGAACTGAAAAATAAATATTTTAAAATATTTAAGAACCCTGCAAGAGTGAAAGTGATAGTCCTGAAGCTTTAAAAAATACATTTTGTCATGCTTGAGAGATTAGAGAATTTAGTTAATAAATAACAATTAAACTACCACAGCCAATTATATTATCATTGACATAATAGTAAACATATTTTTTAATGTAAAATATATTTTAAGTTAGCTTTTAAATATTTATAGTTGAGAAATTTAAACAATAAGGAACACCATAGATCATTTTTGAAATTTAATCAGAACAAAAATTTATTAAAATATTTGAATATTCATTTTAGTAAGTTGTTTTTCTCTTTTCATTAGAAACAAACATAAATAACACGTTTTATTTTAAACCTTGAGCAAATCTCTCTTAAGGAAATATAAATTATTTGTGTATATAATACCTAAGTTAATTCTACATTGGGCATCAAATTCAAAAACCTTTGTGCAATCAGAGACACACACATTGGTGGGAAAGGGGGGTCCAGTGGGCCCCCACCCCCTGGAAAACATGGAGGATAAATAACATATTTTATTTATCATTACAGTAATAACTAGATGTAACGGTTTAGGTTATACTGTCTGGTCTGCATATATATACACACACACATAAATTCTTCTTGAGATGGGGGGGTGGAGAGTAAAGAAGTTACAAGTCAATAGTCAAATCAATACATGACTAGTTTAAGACTCATAGGCCTACTTTGAACAAATTACAAATTACTTTATGAGGCTATATAGATATATATATTAGTGTGGTAAGAGATGAGAATATTGAAAACTGTTTGACTCACTGATGATAGTTGTGGGACATGACATGGGAATTACTTTATGAGGCTATATAGATATATAGCCTCATAAAGTAATTTGTAATTTGTTCAAAGTATGAGTCTTAAACTAGTCATGTATTGTATTTATATTCATATTATCCTAGTAAGGAGAAAATAATGATAATTTTTGTAAGGGACAAGCTTAATGAGAATATTAACCTTTTCATTTTTTAATATTCTCATTAAGCTTGTCCCTTACAAAAATTATAGCCATGTATTGATTTGACTATTGACTTGTAACTTCTTTACTCTCCACCCCCCCATCCCAAGAAGAATTTCTGTGTGTAATTGAAAATTAGGGACACACACCATCATACCATGTCCCACAACTATCATCAGTGAGTCAAACGGTTTTCAATATTCTCATCTCTTACCACACTAATAAGACTACTATGTACATGATTAAATATCCAGAACAAAGATAAATAAACATAGCAACATCCAAGCCAATAATTAAATGCAATAAAAGAATTGTATTGAGTCAAGAGAATGGTTCTGACATCTCTCAACAGGGTTCAGCTTTTCTTTTGGAAAGTATTAAGTTTCAGCAAGGGGTTTAAAAAAGCATAATTTTCACTGGTTTAATAAAGATGAGAGATTGCACTAATTCCCAGGTATTATTGCATTGTTCTTAGTAGGTTAAAATCAAAAATTGTTTTTTGTTTTCACATTTGCTGTAACAATATTTTATGAGGCAATAGTTAACATATATTTTTAGTTGAACATAAGTATTTTGTATAAATTAGTTTTTTAATAAACTTGTATCTGCAAAATCAATTAATTTAATGGGGTTTTTTCTCACAAAATTACATCTGTAAATAAATTGTGAAAGCGAGGTTCTTTCAATAATGGAAAAAAAATATATTTTATATTACACAAATTTATAAAGCTTTTTTTCTTTAAAAAATATTGTTAGTTATAGTTTATGATTTAATATCAATAATAGACCTATACAATTATTTCTTGAAATTAAATATTTATTTTTGTGCCATTACTCAAAAGAGAATTGTAGCATCACGGTAATGTTAATGTCTTGTTCAGTCAAAACTCTGTAAAACTTTAACAGATTAGTTTAAATGTTTGAGATTTGAACTAAACCATATATTTAAAAGACCATTAAGATTATAAATATAATTATAGCTGCAAGATGGATAGATTTTCTTGAAATACAAGGGGAAAATAAATAGTCTTAAGGGGTTAACAGTTAATAAGTTGCTTGAATGACATTTGAAAGCTGCACTCATTGAAGATTGTTTGCAGCTAGCCGTAAATGTAACATTAGTTCACTTTTCGGTGGATTATATATTTGGTGACAATTCTAGTAAGTATTTGATTTAATTTATGTCATAATCTGTGCTAGAATAATAATCCTTTATACATAGTAGCCTACCTATAAACAAATTATAGCTCATTAGTCTTATGTTTATATATATATATGGCCAAAAATAAAGAAGAGTTGCAGGAAATGATGCACCAGCTGGTGGAGATAGGGAGGAATAAGATATAGTATGGAGATTAACAGTGAGAAGTCAAAGTGTTTTCAAAAAATGAAGAGCCGCTGAAAATCAAAATTGTAAACCAGAAGTTGGAAAACACAGAGCAGTCCAAGTACCTGGTAAGTCGGCTGACAAAGGATGCCTACCGCACCAAGGACATTATGTCGAGGATTGCCGTGGTGAAGGAAGCTTTCAATAAGAAGAGGTTACTGCTAACCAACTGGTTAAGTTTGGAACTGAGAAATAAACTGATGAAATGCTACATTTGGAGCATCGCACTGTATGGAGCAGAAACTTGAACTCTCAGGAAGATGGAAAATAAATACTTGGAGAGCTTTGAAAGGTGATGTTGGAGTGGACTTGGGAAGATCAGGTGGACAGACAGGGTGACAAATGAACTAGTCCTAAGAGGAGGGGGGGAGAAGTTAACTATTTTGGATGTGATTCGTCAGTGCATATCAAACGAGATAGAAAACATCCTTAGGAGGTATTGTCTTCTGCATGGCATCATTGAAGAAAATGTTGAGGAAAAGAGGAGCTTAAGAAGAAGGATTCAAATATTAGATAACTTGAAGGAAAGAAGACAATTCTAGGAGATGAAGGAGGAGGCAGAGGACAGAAAATGATAATAATAATAATAATTTCTATAGCCTAACAATATCATTTATCACTTTTACCATTTTCAAAATATGTAAATGATATAATAAGTGGAGTACCACAGTGAGTTGAATATTCATTCAAGAATTATAAGACATTAATAAATAATTCTTCATTTATATAAGAATGATGGAATTTTTAAACTTCACTTTTTATTGTCTCATATGTATTTATCAATAATCTGGTTGGATTTGAGAGTCTATCTTGCTGCCCAATACAAGAAAACATTCTAAGAGCAATGTGTACATTGTTACTTCTACCTTGCCTATGATTGAAGATATGTCATTATCTTATTTAATGTTTACAGCAATATTTTCCTGGTAATAATTTAAATGTAATTCAAGCATCAGTGGGTTTGAAAAAATAATCCCATACATGGCAGTGAATGTAGCATGCATGCAAGACGTGCACTAGTCCATCTAATGGCGGTTGAAAGTCGGTATTTGTCCGACTTTCATCCCATTGCTCTAGCTAGTGTGGTCTTTATTTGTGACGTCATAGATTTCGGAGGGGAAAGAAGGGGAAGAGCTGTGGATGTCAGGTAAATATGCAATCATCCGAGCTACGACTTCTCTTGCCCGAAAGGTGACCGCGAAGTCACTACCCTTGTCTTCCCCTTTCAAAACGTATAAAGATGGTATGACATGAAAGGGTAAATTAATATTCTCAAGGTATTGACCCTATGCCTACACATCTTTAAGCCTGGTATACATGACAGAACTTCTTGTATAGTATAAAGTTGTACAAGAAGTTGCTGCTTGAAAATGGTGTCATGTGAACACCAAGAAAATTGAAATATATATATTCATAATATTTAGAATGATTAAGAAATTATTTACATTAACTATCAATATTTTCCAAATCATTTATTATTTTTCCTTAAAAAAAAATCAAAAACGCCATGTTTATTTTCAAATATGGTATGCAATCACAAATGTCATGTGAACAGTCACTGGCTAAAATTTGTATGCAATCCATGTGACCCAGATATTGCACAATTTCTTGCACAACTTTTTATACAAGAAGTTGTGTCGTGTGTACCAGGCTTTAGAGTTTTGTGGAGTTTATTGTAGCAGGTGTTTTTGTTTTGATGTGTGTATCAGTGAACGCTAACAAACCAAAGTTTATAAGTATATGTCTATAATAAGTAGTAACACAATGATGTAAATCACAGAACAGATGTACGCGCAAAGCCACAACTATCATAAAAAATAACTCCAAATAGCTTCTTGAAGCATAAAAAGTTTTTATAAAAATATGTAACCTCCCTTTCCAAGCTTGCCTAAGATGCTACTGCTTGCATATATAAGCATCAACAAATACTGAGTAAGTGATGTAACTTTGGACACATATTTACTCAACACCTTTGTTGTGCCATACATTAATAACTATGTTCAATGTTGTAAAATTGCACCAATGGAGATAACATTTAACACTTTCTCAAATTAATATTGTAGAAATGTTTGAAATTAAATAATTATAATCTTGTGTTAGCTGATTGTGTTTATGGACTAATTTTTACGTCCTACTGTTTTCAGCCTGTGGCCTGGGTCTGTTTTTTATTCAAGTAATATATTTCCCACTACCGGAAGGCTAGGCCTCTCATTGTTTCATATATCTTACAATCTAACTTAATTCTAGGAAATGCACAAAATCTAGTCCCTGGTCGTGAATTTATCAATGTGAAAGCGAAAGACTAAACCCACATTTTACGAATGATACATTTCTCGGTCATGTCAGGAATCAAACCCCTAGGACCTTTAGCTCAGTAGGCACACATGCTACCGACTGAGCTGAGATGTTGAGTTTATGGACTATATATATATTTGAATCCAGGAGTTTAGTAACATCATAATCAGTTACTTTTGTGACGTTATACAAAAACTATAACAGGTATAAGTGGTAGTTTAAACATTTTAAATTACATACTAAACAAATTTTCCTGCAAAAATATACTATCTTTGATACATCAATATAATACAGCAGATGTAAGAAAGAAGTTAAACATGAACATCATTTTGAGCTTTTATGGGGTTTCTCCACGCATGTCAAAACTTTCCGTTTATTGGCTAGAAACAGTTTTACTGCGGTAGATTACTTTTCAAAGAAACCTTGTGAGCTGTAAAAAAAAGGCATTGTGGCCTGTGGGCCGCCAGTTGGAAACCCTTTACCTAAACATTTTCCCATTAAAACTATACTTTCCTAAACAATTCTCCATTAGCGTAGTTAAATGTTGATAGCCGAGACACCCATATGCCATTAAAATACAAAACGTACACACACACACACACATAAAAATATATTGTAAAGCACCTGATATTTTTACTACATAAGTCCTAGGACTTAATCATAGACATACAACAAGTGTCATATTACAAAAGTCACAAGATATATTAATTGTGCAAAAGTTACAAACTATATAAACTTTATCAAAACAGTTAACCAAATGTATAAAACATGTGCATTATCTACTAGAATGTTATCTATATAGTTTTAGCTTTAATCTGTAATGAGCCAACTACACAGGTTTTCATATTTGTGTTTATGTCCCCAAATGTTAAGAATATTGACCAAACTCCTTTGTACTAAAATAATGTGTGTTTCAAGATAGAAAATAAAGAATCATACATCAATATTGATAGCTTTCGTAAGATTTGATTAACATAGAATCTGATGAGTTGGAATAGTAGATTATAAAAAGTAACCTCGATACGCTCATAATGTCCAGAAATGTAATCCCTTGGAAAGATTATATTTTTCAAATACATAATTAATTATTATTTTGTCTGCTATGCAAATGAAGTAAATTTAATCAATAACATTAGAGATGTTTTATGAAAATAAGCCTCCTCCATTTCGTAAGGTAAAGTAGTCTTATTTTTATAATTATTCTCTGATATTCTCAGGGTAATTGTTGATGATATTCCATTCCATTTTTGAATAACATATGCTAAACAATGTATACACCAAAGGGAACAGAGGAGGCTGGGTTACCCTATAGTGGTGCAAGGGATCCCTAGGGGTGCTGCAAAAATAGGGAGAAAATCTGCATGAGTATTGCACTAAAATATATTATTCTTTTAGTCATTATGAATTAGGTATCCCTGGAGTAAATTTTTAATCACCAAATATCATTTTCATTCTATATACTGAGGTTTTTCTCTATATGGTTCCCCATTCTCCTTCCACGCAAATGCGAATATATTACCTCTAAAATGCTTTCTTCCTCATCCCTACCTCATTATATTAATTGTCATGTGCGTATAACCTGAAAAGTTAGTAAGATGTGGTGATATATATTTCTAGGGAATCAAAGTGTTATTCGTATACTATAAAGGGTCTCATAACAAAGAGGTGTTTACTGTACCCATATAGATAGGGTGTATGCCCCTCTGTTATGAGACCCTGGAACATATCTTGAGGGTTTTATTACCACTGTAAGATTCCATGATAGATTTCATCCAGTCTGAGAAGAGTGACACTTTAAGGAACATTGCCGGCATTGGACCAGTTGGACAACTGTTGAAAGTGATGATTCCAATAAGAACTCCATTGGCCACTAGAGGTCCACCTTTGTCACCCTAAAAGGGGGTTAGTAGAAAAACAAATACTTATCAACTACCCTCATATCAAAGGCTGGTGCAATTTATATTCATTTATCCCCACTGCCCAGTTCTTCCCACAATATATTAAGTCACTAAAAGTGTTTTGTTAAATCAATATATAGAAAAATGTTTACAATATTTAAAAATTAGGAGAGGATTACTCCCTCTTCATTCCAACTACACAATTCACAAACAACATACATACAAGTAAATATAATAGTAAGCAATGAGTCATCCAACCACAGATTACATTAGAACAATTATAAATAGCTTGAAACGACAAGTTCTAAATTGTTGAACCTATAATTATGTTGCAGGTATCTATTAAAAGCTGGGTTCGCGCTTTAAAATTCCATTTCCTATATGTATTTTTAACACATATAGTTCCTAAAAAATAGTTCACTATGCTTTATCCTTCATACACATGTATATCTTTATAAAATTGCCTTCATGCTAACAGAGTGTGTGTGGATTTCTCTTTGTCCAACTTGGTAATCTGTTGATGTTAAGAGCTCCCAAACAGGTCTTTACACATGGTTTACTATACCAATTTTTCAAAGGTTCATCTATAATTTTAGTGGTAATTATACTTGAAACATGTCTAGCAACAAATAAGCATAATTTACAGGGGAAAATGTCATTCATGACACTAGGCTTCTTTAAATTAACTGTTCTTGTAATATCTAAATATTTGGTTAGTGGTTCTTGTGAACTTAGGAGTAACAACTCCAGCACACCCATATTAAAATAGTTTTCACTTACTTTGGGTTTATTTTTGAATTGTCACTATAGTAACAATAGAAGTGTTTAACTTAGCTTGGGAAATAATTTAATTTAAACACTGTCCAATCATGTGTGGGAAACTGGTTCAAGTCCCAGTTGTGTTGGGGATTTAGTATTTTTTTAAATGCAAAAGCAAGCTGTAACAAAATGACTCAAGATTCAAAGTAGGTGCATAGTCAGAGGCTAGTAATCAAGGCCAAAGCCACAGGGGCGTTGACACATCGTGAATGAGTCTGCAAAGAAATAAAAATTGGAGAGTGGAGAGTGGAGCTAGGACAAGTAGGGGGAAGGGGGAGGGTCAAGCTATTCACCCTCAAATGGTTACAGTTTGCAAAAATATAAATAGTGGCAGTTTGAGAACAGCTTGTCTGAAGATAAGTGCATGTTGTAAATACTGTGATGTGTGAACGCTTTTAGTTTTGTGAGTTTAGTGTGTAGTGCGGACAAGTGTTAATTAGCTAGTTCTTGTGTAGGTTAAACAGGGTTAACTTATCCTGGATGCTAAATTTTATTTTCTGAAGGAACATTATGAATTCCAGTAAGTGACAAAACAATCTTTCTACTTTCGTTTTTATTAGGAAGAGTCTTCTAGAAAATCAAAACATAATGGTTTGCAGCACAAATTGATAACATTTTACTATATTATTAGTGTTATTTTATAGGAATTGATATCAATGAAATGTGAATGCTGCAGATCAAATGATTTGAGGTATGAATCCCCATATAAATCTGCTTTGAGTAACTTTAACTATTGTAGAAAATAAGTGTATTTTTATCCAAAACTGTCATCAACATCATAGTCAGGACACAAAAGTCCTATTGTTCCCCCTTCATCCCAAAATATCCACCCTGTCATCGGTCACCCTTTTTCAATACCTCTGTGTCTCGTAGCTACAAGAGTCAATGTCTACAATTAATTAGGTCGAGTTGGAAATGTATTTATTTGAAAAGTACACAATTTAGAACCTCTTTTCTCCAAGCATACATTTTTAGCTTTATTAGAGAAATGAGATATTATCTCTAGAAATATCTAGGCTGGGTCAATAGCAGCAGGACCTTATTTTTGTAGCGAGGTTGGAGGGGATTAACCAAAAATAAAGTCCTACCGTTTTACAATTATGTGCCTCTATTAGAGAGTTCCTCAGATTTTCTGGGGGAAGGGGGGGAATTATACTCCTATATAATCTATTGGAGTGGTCTTCCCTAATTAATAAAAAAAGTTGATGCCCCTAGAAGATATTTAGAATGGTCCCCCCTGATATATATTTTAATTCAATGCCTTTAGAAGATATTTGAAGTTTATTTTTAATTGTATCATATTTTAAAATACAAGAGGGAAGTGAAATAAAGCTAGAGAGAGGCAAATTTATTCCTTTGCCTTGATTTAAGAAGTGCTTACTCTACATTTTTGGAATTGTATGGAGGAGGCACTATGTAATTTTCTAAATCATAAACAAATTGAGAGCACTTGAATTATTTAATCATCATGATTAATTAATATAAAAATAAACTACAGCTTCTAGAATAATTTAATATTAGCATTTTTAAAAATTTTTTTTTTGCTTGTGGCAGTTTGTGGGCGGTGCACCCCTTAACATATTACCTTGGCAATGGTTTTTCTAATAACCCTACTTGCAATTGATATATACTATAACAAGGGTAACATTTTAAATTGAAATTGTTTAGGATGCAAGATTTATTACGTACAGATCACTTACCACACATTCAATTTGGTGATTATTCCTCGCAGCAAACATGTTCTGTTCTTCATAAGAGCTTAGCATCCCCTCGTTTGTGTCGAGGATGTGGTAGTCTCCTCTCATCAGGAAATCACTACTGGTTGTATTGCCATTGTTGCTCTGTGAAGTAAACAAAACCATGCCTCAGGGCAAATTGTAACATGTTATACAGGTTTTAAGAATTTGGTTTCTTCTTAAAAAAAAATCTTTAAACACAGACGAGTGAATGATTTATCAATTTATAAAAAGTAATGATCACAAATACAAACATTTCATAGATGTTTGGAAATATATGTTTTTATTAAATTGTGTTTAACAGTTTTTCGCAATAATTATTAGATCCCTATGTTTTGAAAATGTATAGAAATGATTAGTTTAATATAATCATTCAGCATATGGATAAGTATAACTTGAGTCAACCAAAGTTTTATCTAGGAGCTAATAAATAATAACCTCATTGGCACTTAACACTAATTAACAATGTTGAATCCAAGGGTGATAATATTTGATTTAATCCAGGACTGGTTTGTTTGTCGTTCAATCTTCTTTCTTCTTTGAAGTTGAATTAATGGTCACGCGGTATAAGACGTCAATGGACTGGTTTGTTAGAGACTGGGATAAGGTATTTATCCCGTCTGATCGCGCTAGAGTCACTTTTCCCAACAGGTTTTCGCGTAATCTCTCTACGCTGATGGGAGTGCAATTCATTTCAACTTTATTCATGCTCCTTTATGTAATACAATATTTAAAGAATCAGTTGAAATCTTTTCGTTTACTAGTTGTAGAAGTTTATCTTCTAGTGTTGGATAGTATCATAATTTTGGCCGGTTTGAAAAGACTCACCCCCCAGCCCAAGCTGTAGGCAAGAGTGCCCGGGGTAACCTCGTCATCTTGAGACTGTAGAGGGACCGGCATGACACTCTCTCCCAACTCAAAGTCTGGATACACCTGTCAACAATCAACACTGACCACATGCTAGTAACACGACTGACTTCACAAACACTCAGCATGAGGACTCACAGCTGTCATTATTGGGGTATAGAGAGGGACATGTCAATTTGATCACCCATCCCCCTTAATCCAAATAATACTCTAAAATAGAACACTCTTATTAGGTACTGTAAAATAAATTATGAATTACTTGTTTTTTTTTATATGACTTATATAACTAATTCAACTATAATATCCCCATCATCACCAGTCTAGTCCACTGCAAGAGTAGTGCCTTAGGCCATTCGGTCACCGAAGCAGGATTTTTACATGTCATTTAGCATTGGATGTCCAATCCCTTTTGACATTAATTGGGGTAGATTTCTTCAAACCCACCCTCTTCATTCTTACCTCATAAGTTAAGTTGTAGCCCATAACGGTGTAAGGAGTCCATCTTACAGCTGATTTTCTTGGAAATTAGGCACAAGATTATGCTTAAACCTCAAAACATATTGGATTGAAGTTTTTTGAAGTCTTCAGTTGACAACAGAGAAACTGGGATGAGTTTAATAATCTTTTTATTTTAGAATTAATTTTTTTTCCATATTGCTGCATTTTAAAAATAGGAACTATAAGTGGGTTTCACTGATCTCAATTTTAAACTATTTTATTAAATAGAATACAAAATGGGCTGGGACAGGTTTTTGAGTTTAAATATATTTTTTTTAAATCTCCAAATAATAAATGCATCAATTTTGTAAGTCATGTCTAAACACTGTGGGTGATGTGACCGACCTTAATGACAGCGATATCCATCCGAAGGGTGCTAGAGTTCATCTGTGGATAGTAGATTACACCAGCTATGTCATGTTTGGTCCCTCCCGACTGAAACGATGAGGAGCCCACACGTATGTATAGGCCACACGTGCCTTTGTTATCCTGCTCCCTACAACACATGACATGATGTATGCACAACCACAGCGACACTCGTTTTGATTGGTATGGCTGCTTAGTCCAATTTTTAGAGACAGAGCCTTTACTTACAGCTAGAAAAGTATTTTTAGAACCATTTCTTACTACCTTATAGAGTTATACAGCTGTAAAAGTTACTATATCTACTTTCACGTATTCATACATCAAATAATGTGGTTTGCAGCTGTCACTTTTGATAGATAGTAATAATACCTATTAAATAACACCAATAAAATAGGAAAACATTTTCAATTTAGATCACAGTGAAATATCTTTGTATTTTCTAAAAGACCCCTCCTATGAAAATTCGAGTGTCTCTGGTTGATTGATAAGCCTTCATCTTTTTTTTAACTAGCTTATTACTCTGGAATTTATTGTTGATTCCTTAAACTTTACAGTAATAAGGTGTTTTTGTTTTCGCTGCCTGCCCCAACTTTTGTTCTCATGTTCCCCTCGTACCATGATTGGAACTTGGAAAGAAAAGGGTGTAAAGGCAGAAGATACACACATAAGGCTACAATACACTTTGATATGATACATTTTATCTGGTGCATTTCACACCGTGAGCTTGTTCTAAGATCATGTTTCACAGCCACACTTGCTAGACTAAGGTGTGACTATAGATGGGAAAAGGTGGGTAGTTGGCTGCTGTGTGCATGTGCAGCATAAAACTTATCACATTTCACACCGTGAGCTTGTTCTAAGATCATGTTTCACAGCCTCACTTGCTAGACTATGGTGTGACTATAGATGGGAATAGGTGGGTAGTTGGCTGCTGTGTGCATGTGCAGCACAAAACTTATCATATTTGATACCGTGAGCTTGTTCTAAGATCATGTTTCACAGCCACACTTGCTAGACTAAGGTGTGACTATAGATGGGAATAGGTGGGTAGTTGGCTGCTGTGTGCATGTGCAGCATAAAACTTATCACATTTGATACCGTGAGCTTGTTCTAAGATCATGTTTCACAGCCACCCTTGCTAGACTATGTTGTGACTATAGATGGGAATAGGTGGGTAGTTGGCTGCTGTGTGCATGTGCAGCACAAAACTTATCACATTTGATACCGTGAGCTTGTTCTAAGATTATGTTTCACAGCCACCCTTGCTAGACTATAGTGTGACTATAGATGGGAATAGGTGGGTAGTTAGCTGCTGTGTGCATGTGCAGCATAAAACTTATCAAATTTCATACCGAGAGTTTGTTCTAAGATCATGTTTCACAGCCACCCTTGCTAGACTATGGTGTGACTATAGATGGGAATAGGTGGGTAGTTGGCTGCTGTGTGCATGTGCAGCACAAAACTTATCACATTTGATACCGTGAGCTTGTTCTAAGATCATGTTTCACAGCCACACTTGCTAGACTATGGTGTGACTATAGATGGGAATAGGTGAGTAGTTGGCTGCTGTGTGCATGTGCAGCTCAAAACTTATCACATTTCACACCGTGAGCTTGTTCTAAGATCGTGTTTCACAGCCACACTTGCTAGACTATGGTGTGACTATAGATGGGAATAGATGGGTAGTTAGCTGCTGTGTGCATGTGCAGCATAAAGCTTATCACATTTGATATGCAAAAATTGCCTGGGCTGTGATTTTGCTCAGATAGCATAACTTAGTATGGTATAGCATAGCTCAGCATAGCGTGATGTGTGAAGGGAAGTTGCAGAAAAGTACTTTTGTAAATAGTGCTGGGGTGAGATAACAACATTTAAAAGGAAAATATAAGATTATGACCTGCTTCGGTGGTCAAATGTCTTGAGGCGTCACTCTCCAAAAGACTGGACTCCTTATTACAGAAAGATCAGAGTTCAAATTCTGATCTGGTTTTCTGAGGGTAATTTTTCCTAAATGATTTTCTACTCTGCCTCCCCCCAAATCCAGGCACACTTCTTTCAAATTCAACCTTCCTTATCTCAAACACATAAAATAGGTAATGAGATGCGGTAACAAAAAAACAAAAAATTGGTTAGTAATCTTGCCACTAAGCGAAGGCTCAATTGTGAGTGAAATTTAAAATTAAAATTATTCCAATATTCTTATTATATTTGTTGATGCAATCATTCTCACGGCAGTGATATGCAGCTGGTCACAGTAGTACTGATATTGTTTCTTACCTGTCCGAGAAGCAGAGTTCAGCTGTCAAAGCATATCTTACACCAATTATTGACCCACTACAAAGGAAATCCCCCTT
Organism: Timema douglasi; assembly: GCA_901482245.1. Lineage (NCBI taxonomy): Eukaryota > Metazoa > Arthropoda > Insecta > Phasmatodea > Timematidae > Timema > Timema douglasi. Next base: position 141,015 of record CABEEJ010000974.1, on the reverse strand, counting down.
TTCTAGTATGGTCATCTGTAAATAACAACATAATTTGAGCACATTTATATGATGATTAATACTACTAGACAATACCTTCATATGATCATATTTCTTTATGACTGTCTTTAAAGCTGTATTTCTCACAGGGCTGTGGAGTTCAAGTCTGTAAGAATGTACCGACTCTGACTCCGGCTTCAAAATACTAATTTATATTTACTATATATTGTTATAGTATTATATTATTTTAGTTTTATAACTTTTTATTCTCTAGGGCTAATATATTTTGTAATTTGGATTGACAAAGTTATTCAAATATAATTCCAAAGAAGCTTCCAATGAAGTAATATGTATTTGAGCATTTTAATGCAGTAAATTTGTTATTACTAATTAATATACTTTAGCCATTGATGAAGGAGTGAGTGTTGAAGGTTTGGCATGTCGTCTCCCCAGATCTAGTTTCTCATCCTTTTCACAAATAATGTATTAAAGAATATAGTGGTACATCAACATACATTTATTATTTCATCAGAGACCCCTACATTACTTGGTCTCACCTGCATCAGTGAAAGCTTGGACTAAGGTTTTAACCTCATATAGTTTGATTGTTAAATATTGGGAGGTCGAGGTTTGAATCTCTGCCAAGAGTATGGTGGTTGGTTTATCATACACGATTTTCTCTAAAATTCTACCTTCTTCATTGGTGTGAATATGTTGATATCCAAAATAAGTGGTTAGTTACGATGCACACAAAAAAGATATTAGTGTTTCATTCCTAAATTTAGGATGTACATTTTAAAGTCCATGGAAATAATTTTGGTAGTTAAAAATGACTGCTCAAAATACCAGTGTGATTACTATTTCTGTCTGTGAGTGTCCCTCGTAGCTTTTAAACTAGTCAACTGATTTAAAACAAACTCAGTTCGCACAAAAATTAGGTATGTTCAAAGATTTTTAAAATTAACAAAATTTGGAATTTTTTTCTTATCTCACTATGTCTTAATACCTGTTCAGGTTATACACTTATGTATTAATTACCCTAATGAGTCAGGGATAAGATAGGTTAAATTAAGTGAAAATGTACTTGCATTTGCATGAGGGAGAGTGAAAACTAATAAGGAATAAACACTCTCAGTGCACCTGACTGAAATTCAAACTCTGACCTACCTGTCATTGGCATTGCAAAAATGATGCCTTAGTAAGCAGCTTTTAGGCATGTTAAAAAAAATAACATAAAGTGTCTGCTCACACACAGAGGTGTGTTAAGAAGCAATATAGATAGGTTCATCTCGTCACCTCTGCTATCCTATATGTCTATATATATTTATGCATAGAAAGGTACAATCCAACTTTACCCAACTTGTCTTCATCACACATCTATTTCATATGGATACATCATCCCCGTCGCATTTGCTGGACACTGGCGAAATCAATTATACCATAAAACATGCTACACCCAAAATTTTCCATCCCTGGGAAAATTCACCGATCTGCCCTTGATAAAATACATCCTTGGCTACATTCACACTTTATTGGGTGACACACTAAATCGACCTGTACTAAAATATTTTGAATATTAATAAAAAATGTCCAAAGTTTGTTAAGTATAACCCCCCCC
>CABEEJ010000974.1:30248-139404 GCA_901482245.1 Timema douglasi | reverse complement strand
CCCCCCCCCCAAAAAAAAAAATCAAAATTTTGATCATCTTAATATACATATGGTACATAGTTTTCATTTAGGGCATCATTAATTAATATTTATTACATATCACCAACGCCAAGGTGTTCAAATAATATAAAATTAACAATTGATTATGTTTTGACTCATAAATGTAGGCTAAATAAAGTCTACCACTAAGTCCACCCAAGTTCCATGGAGCACTCATGGAGCACTCATGGAGCACTCATGCAGGGCAAATGCAGAGTGAATATAGATTATGGAGACTGATAGCGCCACCTGACTCTTTACTAAAGGGCCTACCAATGATAAGTGAGCACTGAAAAATATAGAAAAATCCATGAATAATTTTTTATTTAGGCCTACATTATTTAGGGTATTTAAGGTGCAATTTCTGAACCAACCAATTGTAATTAGTACTTAAAAGCTTATAACCCGAATGGGTAGTAAGACGCGGTGCTAAATATTATTATTATTATTATTATTATATTAGAATTATTTGTGAAATCTAGAGTTAGTACTATGTTTACAAAAACCAAGAGGACTGAACTTGTAGGAACTATCAATGGAGATAATTTTTGAATTCACCCAAAATTTACATAAAATGTCAGTGGCGTACCTAGAAGTTGGTGAAACTGGCCTCAGCTGGGGTTGCAGGTCTAGGATGGGTGCAAAAATCCCCCATAAATTGGTCATCAGCAACCTGTGTAGCATCGTGCGCTTAGACAAGAGCCGGGAGCTTAGAGGAAGGAGAAATGCCATGATGGCATAAAGATGACATGACAGCATAATGATGACATGGCGGCATAAAGGTGTCATGGCAGCATAAAGGTAGACCACTTGATATTATGGAGTGTATGGCTAATAAGTGTGTAGTGACGTGACACGGCAAGATCAAATGCGGGAGAAGCTTCCCAATATTTTTCCACAGCACCACAAAGGAGTGGGAGTTCTTTTTCGCACTTCGAGTATTATTATTATTATTATTATTATTATTATTATTATTATTATTATTATTATTAGCACCACGTCTTACTACCCATTAGGGTTATACGCGCTTACGATAATGTGTAAGGGTAGAGTACTTGTGAGATTAAATGGAGGACCTACAGTCTAACGTGGGATTCAAACCACAGTGAAGACCTGGCATTCCTCACATTCACAAGTTGTGATTAATACACGTCTAGTCAGAGGTGAATGAAGGGTTTGGTAATCAGATAGATCTGTGCTGGGACCGCGTATTGAACCCCAGACCCACAGCACAGAAGTCCGACTCCTTGCCTCTAGACCACCAGGTCACTTTCGAGTAGTACTTGGGTCACTTGAAATGTAATAGTCTTTAGATCTCATGCCATGTCTATTGTATTGCTATGTCATGTATTTTGATTTAATGCTTGTAGTGTATTATTGATTCATATAATTTATTTATATCATTAAATTACATAAACTGTTTAATCAATGAGATGTAATCATTCACAACTAAACCAACAATGATTAATTTCATTTTAGCAGTCATTTTTAGACAACTAATGTGGCTATAATGTAAAGTTATTATTTCGGTTGGGGGGGAATGGGGACAGGTGCTTAGACAACACCTTTTCAAGGATGTAAGGGAACCTAATCACGTCTTTAGGAAATGTTGATATTAAAATTATTAAAAAACAAAAAAATCACCCAAATAAAGTTTGTGTTTGTATGAAAAGAGAGTTTGGAGCCTTAAAATGTTTGCCATTCTGTAATAATATTATTGTTAATAGTAATAATAACAATAATAATGGCAGCAGCAACAACAAGGATAACGATAGTGATAACAGCAACAGTAATAATAATAATAAAATGATAATGATGATGATACAACACATGATTAATAAAGAGGATATACATGAAATGTCACCATAAAAAACAAGATTCTATTGTAATTCTACTACCTACCATAAATGGGTAGTCTTCTATAAATACTTTGGTTGCAATAAGTTCACTGTTTGCTGAAAAACAATAATGATGTTATTGAAAATAGTTAAAATTATATCACATAGTAAAATATTACATGATAACTTCAAATATTTGATTCCGATAGCTGCAAACGGTATCCATTGATTTGAAGTTAAAATCTCTTCTAACCCAATTCATATGGTTTTCAATTTAGAATAATTAGAATACATTGATTTTCAATGATATTGTCATTCACCATAACTATAAATGAAAGTAAAGGTCATTTGCTAGAAACAAGAAGTAGACCTAGTTATTTAATAAATGTTTAACTGTTACAACTATTACTTATCATTTATTCCATCAACATTAATTTAAGGACATAAAATAAGGAAGACGATTTTTAAAATAAATCAAACATATTCATTCGAAGAAATTATTGGAGAATCATAATGACTATCCCAATGCAGAAAAACATGTCAACAAATAAATATTTTTTTAATGTGTACAACCTTATTTTCAAACTGGTGTCAGTATGGTATACATTTTATACATTAAGTAGGGATGTAGCAAATTCAGGTAAATTTCCTTCCAATTTTAACTTCCTCATCCCTAACCCATACAAACATATTCCATGTAAAATAAAATGTAGTTTGGTTATTTTATTGTTTAATACACGATAGAAAAAAAGCAAACTGTAGGCCCTATGTCATTTAGCTATACCACAATATTAATTCCAAAAAGTTTTAACGTTTCTTAAAACCACTTTATGCATTACAACGTTCTAAATATTAAATAATGTCCGTTTACAAAATCCTAAAATTAGTTTATTAAATTTATAGGATAATTGTTTTATTAATGTCTACCATTTCATTTAGCCCAGGGGTCTTCAACCATTTAATATCCAAGGGACAGATTTTCTGTCTTTTGTTGGCTTGCGGGCCTCAATGTTGTACCGACAATATTATTATTAGCTAATTCTTATGCACTTATACTCACACTAGGGATCAGGATTTCTCATGCAGTATGTTCGCTTTTGTTGGTTTGTTTTTTACTATTTTTAGATTTGTCAGAGCAGGAAGAAGCACGATTTGGCATGTCGACTAAAGTTTTAATTTACCGGTTCATAGTACATTTGTATTAAAACGCAACACCATTCTTTGTGCAAAAAGCAATAATTGGTTATAAAATAATGTAAAAATAATACATAAATAAAATTTGTTTTCATTTTATTATAATTTTAATTATGTAAAATACATATGAATGTATATGTCAATTTTTTTTCTTGAAATAATTTTATATTTTTCATGAGCCAACAGGCTGGAAAAACTTTACCACAGGCTGCAAGTGGTCTGCGGGCCATGGGTTGAAGACCCCTGATTTAGGCATTAATTATATACTTTAATTCAGTTCAGTTACCAAAAGGTGCGAAATAATATTAGGGCCTATTACTACAAATTATAAATTTAACACACACATACATATATATATATATATATAACTATCTGTGCCTTTAAAATTAATTATTTTTAATTAATTTTAGTTAATTGATCATAAAATTTAGGAACAATAATAGAACACTCTTCACACAATGTTACTTTTTAACTTACCTGCACTTGTATGTATCATATAAAAAAACACCAATAAATACATTTTAGAATACAAGGTTAGAATTAAATTCACTCACATATTTCTAAAGCAAGTTAAAAGCTGCTATTAGCTTGAATTTAATTTTCTACATCAGATTATTCTTAAACTGTTTGACAACGTTTGTTTTTACAACATCCATTAAAAATGTAATGATATAGGCTTACACACCTAAATTGTATAGACCAATAATTAACTGTAATACTAGCTGAAACTGCTATATATTTAGTTAATCTAAATTTTCAAGTAATTTAAACTGTAGGCCTAATACCCAATTTCCAAATGAAACTGATTAGGTACTTTTATAGTGCTTTATCTCCTTCCAAAAGTGAGTTAGTGGCTTGTGTCTCAGACTTGAAGAAATAATATTTCAAGCTGTCAGTCTCTCTGGGATTTGAACTCAATAATCATAGTCAAGAAAGAATCTCAGCCACATGAGAGTCATAAAATGTACACTTCTAAATAGCTATTATATTATTAATTTTTTTTACTCTCCATACTTATAAAAAAAAATTCAACACAATTTATTGTACGATATTTTTAGAAATACTGTTTGGGTTATCATGTGTATTTTCACTAATAAGATAAGAATGATGATGGTAGCATTCTGATTAAATGCGCCCGCATTTTCCTGGAGGAAGAATGGGGAATTATTTGTGAAAAGTAATTTTGTACACCTAGCATGGACTTAAACCCTGATCCTCCAATCCCTCACTATTGTCAATACAGTCTATTGGGAGAGTGACACCTTAGACCTTATGACCACCAATGTGGATTATATTTATAATATATAATAAATACGGGTGACTGACTACATTGAATTATGGTCAAGGCAATAGATGAACAAAGCTTTCTAATAGATAGTTTTATGTTTACTTTAAATCCTCTAGTAATAAATTAAGGTGGGAATCATGTGGTGTTTTTAGGTGTATTTCAGGAAAAGGTGTTTGTATTTTAATATAATGAACCCAGCTTGAAACAAAATAACATCAACGTGAGTTGGCAACAGTGGTGGCTCATAGCTAAAATTAGTTGGGGTGCTGCTCCAGAAACTTTTTAGACTTTGTTTCAAAATTATGTAAAAGGAAAAAACATGTATAAAAAGATAATTTATTCAGGAACTTGATAAAATCTTAACAAAAAAAACAAACTTTTTTACTTACTTTAACTTAAATTGTTACAGTTCAAGCTTGATCTAATCATTTAAAAATGAAATCCATTCTTCTTGTTTTAATTTGCACAAATGTCCAATAATTTTCTCCTTGATCTCTGGATGACAAATGAGGAAATTTTTCTCCATTGAAAGTACTGCAAGCGCATTTAGTCTTTCTGTTAAATAAAAGAACAGAAAAAAAAAATGAATAAAATAAAATAATTGGAAGCAGAATAATAATCTAATTCTACACTCTTCTACACTTTATCACATTCAAGAATATGGTACACGGTTTTTAAGCACAACACACGCTGAGTAAAAAAAAGCTTCCTTCCACCATCACGCCAGAGCCAGCACTGCAAGAGAAACAGTGCTCTCTTTACCTGGCAGTCTCGCCTTACTCCCCACCCCCTCCTATGTGTGCATGCGCACAACAGTCAAACACACTGTCGCTGGCACTGTGAAGTGCACAGTCCCATACAAAGTTTTTTGTATATCTTTCATAAACTGGGGGATGGCTACTGAAGTACTGACATTAAGCTTAAGGAATATATATTGTACTACGAAATTAAAGAAGGAATTAAAGAAAAAAGGACTCATTATATCAAATGATATCGATGATATCAAGTGGAAATAGGTGGTGCTGCAGTTCCGCAGTGCCTATACATGAGCCATGAGCCGACACTGGTTGGTAATCTCATCTTTATGGAGGCATCGTAGTACATATAGCCCAGGCTGTCAGTTTCATGCCAAGGTTTATGAAAATATGGTAAACAGTGTGTGTTATAACATGTTACAATTCTGTCACGAAAAAGTGGCAAACATACAGATAAACAGACAGATTTTCAACTGACCACCTTGAAACGGATAACCAGATTGAAAAACCATATGCATATGTTGTTTGCTCTAGGTTCAAAGAATGTCTCGACAACTAACCAATCAATAAAGATTATTTTCTCTTCAGTTTTTATAATACATTTATATACTTAATAGTATTTCTTTGGTTGAAGCAGCTCCTATATTACTCTCGCAGTAGACTAGGCTGCCAATGACACGGAGATCATGTTCGAATCTCTGTCGGTGTACTATTTTTTTTTATCAAAATGGTTTTCCACTCTTCTTCCACACAAATATGGCTACATTTCCTATAAATATAGCTTTGCTTATTCCAAATACCCTTAGCATAATTAATACATAAACGTAAAGCCTAAACGGGTAGTAAGAAGCTATGTTAGAAAAAAAAGCTCCTATACTTATTTATCATGTCAAATTATAGAAACATAACGTTTTACACTTTGTAAAGAATTTTAATTTGTTTCACAATAGACTTAAAAGTGTAATTTAATATGCTCATAATGTTCAGGTAGCAGAGAAAAGCACTCTTGAGGCAGTTCTGTTGAGCTAATGAGATATAGTGAGAACATAAAGGAGGTAAAATGAACTATATCCTTCCTTCTATGTCACTCCACTACAGCACAACATGGCAGCATTACACTAGGAAATAAATTCTAGAGTTTACACCTTTTATTTAAAGAATTTATCATATTTTTGTGTTGTGATTAGTGTCAGATGATGGTGGTCTTTTTATTAAAATATGTAATTTTAAAGATTTTTCCAACATTTCATAAAACTAGATAGGTAAAAAAAATAATGATATCACTCTCCATATTTTGGATGGTTGAAAGACCTTTAAGAAAGAAGTAAAAATTATTTTAAAACATTACAGGTTTTCATTGGAAGGTATTTAATCTTAAACTTAAACCTAAACTTACTTACCTATTTGATTTAAAACACAATTCCCACTCTCCCTCCACACAAAATGTGAATACATTTTCTATAAATCCTACCTTCCTTATCCCATTCGTAGATTTTAAAGATGATACCTGCACATGGGATCTAAACCCAGGATATTTGTCTTAGTGAAACAAGGCTCTACCCTCGAGCTATCCAAGCTCATTCTCCATTCATAGTTTAAGTCAGACTCCAGGTGTCGTTTTCAAATTTACAAATATGATACTTGATACGGCTATTTCCATAAATTAAAGATCGTTTCCGTCTGCTAAGCTTTGCTGGTCATGAACATCAAGTGTGTGAGTGTTTGTTTAACTCCTCTTCCTTGACCTAATCATCTTCATCATCATAATCATCGCCATTAACAGCTTAAAGCCACTGTCTGGGTGTGTTTGGAACATAAGGCTCTCCACTGCCTTCTTTTGTCTCACCACCTCTCTTCCTCCACCTTGGCCCAGTGTTCTCCTCTCTCCTCTACATTCTTCCTTACTCCCTTCAGCAATCTGTCCCTTGGTCTTCCTCCCATCCTCCTACCATCCACCTCCTTATCCAACATCCTCCTGGTCATCCTTTCTCTCTCCATTCTTCTCACAGGACCATACCACCTTAGTCGTGTCTTCTCTGTCCTGTCCTGGACTGGCTCTTCCTTTACTATTCCTCTTACTCTCTCATTTCTCCTGTCCCAATCTTAACATGTTATTAATTTACTCTAGTGTTTCTTTGTAGAAACCAACAGCTAGCTAATAGTTTGGAAACATAAACAATATTAAATTAACTATTGTTTCAAAAGCTGATCTATTTTTCTTCATTTTCTGTGTCGGACCTTGCTGCAGTGTTTGCAACCATAACCGTATCCTGATGGGTTAGTCAAACTGCCTCCTAACACCCTTTCTCTCTAAAACACCAAATAAAATAATATACCAATGAAAGTGTATAATATGCAGAGTTAAAAATTAAATGAAAACCCAATCATTACTGATATAAATAACGCATCTCTATAAGAAAAACCTCCTTTGCTTTATGAGGTATTTATATTATATTTGGAAGAAGGTACAGGAAAGGTGGATAGAAACATATAAAAGGGAAGAACGCGATATTGCCTTTAGAATGAAAAGAAGAACACAGTTCACACTTTACACTGCTGCCACTGGAGAAAGAGGTAATGGCTGCCTCTTGAAGAGAATTGATCATTACTGTCCATTCCCCCGACTTAGGTTTCATTCTATCAGAGCTCATCAGTTCCTCATAAAGGGGCAAAAGGTTTTCCTTATGGATATATGTTATATTGTATACAAATTCAATTTCCATTTCTTGTGTTTGTCCTTTGTGTTATTCCTTCTACATGTTCCTATCTAAGTGTCCTATCATTCTTTACAAATCTCCATTTTCTTCCTTTTGTGTTTTTAGGTTTCCTCTTTTAGGAACTTGTGTTGTATGTTTCACACTCCCCCTTGATGAGTTCTGATAGAATGAAACCTAGGTCAGGGGATTGGGCGGTAACGATTGATTTTCTTCAAGGGGCAGTCATTACTGCTTTGTCCAATGGCAGCAATGTAAAGTGTGAACTGTGTTCTTCTTTTCATTGTAAAAGCCATATTGTGTTCGTTCCTTTTATATAAATTTATCCACCTTTCCTGTACCTTCTTCCAAATATAATGTGATATAGATAACGATTATTGTTAGTGTAGTACATAGCACCTGAACTGTAGTTAAACTGTGAAAATAGCTTTGTTATTGTTATAACAATATGCTCGCTACAATACTTTTAAATATCTTCTAATTTGTTTCCTTCTATAGGGTTTTATTAGATCAAATTACAGAACAAACACCTACCTCAGTGGTGTAGTTAGCTAACACACTAGTTTCTTGTTGAGCTAGACTACTGAGGACGGGGAGATCAAGGCTCGAATCTCACTTGGGTGAATTGGGGGTGTTTTTTCCTAAATGGTTTTCCATTCTTCACCCATGCAAATGCGGGCTCACTTCCACTATATTCAACTTCCCCAATTCCTAACCATTAGAATAATTAGTACTAAAGCATATAGCCCGAATGGGTAGTAAGATGTGGTGCTAAGTATTACAGCACAAACACTTTTTGCTGTTTGGAAGAATGTGTTAACTAATTTAGTTGTTTAATCAATATGTAAACATATCAGAAATAGAGTAGTTTTTTTAGTAAATTTCACAATCCGTTATGAACACCATTAAAAGGTTCTTAAAGTCTTGACTCTCCCATTCACCCTGCCCCTACCCCCCATGACTACCTGAATTTAGATACAACCTTGTGTTGACTTGTTTCAAGTAGAAGAAGACACATAAATAGGTACTACTCTAAAATAATATAATTTGATGCAATTTTTGATCAACTATATAGATAGATTTGATTTTGGCTGTTACAATAAAACTAGTTTTGCAGATTAGTAAACTATTGTATTTTCATCAGTAATATCAATTAAATATGTAGGGGATTCTTTTCCTAAGGTTAATAACTTGTAGTCATATTATTTTAAGTAATGGTTTGAAGCCATGTACTACTCATTCATGTTTCAAATCATATCTCATTTGTTACCTTTGGTTTGAGAATTAATTGAACTTAACTCGAAAATTGCTTGGGTATTTACTCATAATTTCTTATTAGGCCAGAGGAACCTTACAGCGTTGTCTTCAAATTGTGTTGGCTTTAATTTTACCATGGTGAATGACATTGGAAATTTCATAAACAATACATAATATCATAAAAATTAAATTTGTGAATATTATTTCAATAAAATAGTTACTATAAAATATTTATAGACCTACATCTACAGAAAATTTGTTTTATAAGTACATATTATGTACATCAATATAGTTCCAAAAGTGTCAATACAGTATACTGGAGCTAGTTGTCACAATTTTTTTTTACCTTTCTGGAAGTAAAAAATATGTCAAAATAACAATCACTTTGTTGGATGTTGGATAGTTGAATCAAATTGTTATAAATTCGTTTTGTAATATTCAATGACTTATCCCTTCACGAAGTACATTGTTACAGGGAAGGGGTAGGTTCTTTAAATTGGTTTATAATGTGTATTTCGAGGGATTATAAGTAACGTTTGTAAGTTAGATAGTATAACTAAACTAATATAGTAAATTGAAGATTACTGCAGTAAAGTTAGATTTAATCTATTTTGAATTAATTACATTAGACTTATGGTAATAAATAAAATTATAGAATATTAGGAAAATGGTAGAGCACAAATAAAAGTAGAAACACTAACACATATTTACACTGTAACGATGTTACAACAAATAACAACATCTAACGCATACCTCCCAGTAATATGGAATTACTACACTCACCACCTCTGGCCTGGCTTCTCTCCATCTGATGGAACACTAACTCACACTAACACACACTAAGACATCCTCTCCCGTGGGTTAACAATTACAACACTCACCACCACTGGCCTGGCTTCTCTCCATCTGATGGAGCACTAACACACACTAAGACATCCTCCCCTGTGGCTTGAACAATTTTGACTGAAACGAGACGCTGGTCAGCGCCTCGCTCGTCATCGAAGTCCAGCCCACAACAAACAAGGACATGACTTTACCAAGATTGTTTCCGGTTCCGCCATCTGGGATGTTCTGTAAACTTCGAGTGGTTACTGGATTGACCGCTAAGCTTTGAGAGCGCCAGTCTTCTCCCTTCCTTTTGTTCTTTGTTTCCACCCTGCTTTCCCCCTCCTCTGAGAACATGTGTAGGCTGTATCTACTATATAATGGCTTGTATTGTTTACCTCGACACTCATTGTATCACTGGCTTGCACAATGGTGAGGGCGCCGATATAAACTAGGGCTAGGAAACTTTATTCAAAATTCTGTTCTGATATAAATAATGGGGAGGGATTCTTTTCAAAATTATTGTCTGGGCTTTCTTTATTATAATCATATTTTCATAGATTATATTTGTTTTTAAGGGGAATTCATGATTTACGTTAGTACTGTTTGTGTACTTGTGGCGCGCTCTCATCTCCACTTAGTTCAGCTAAGTGATTACATCGATATTTTTATGAGTTTCAGGGAGGTTATTAAAATAAAGTATGCACGCTTTAATAGCGTAAATTGTTGTATATTTATTTAATTAATATTAGGTTATCATGTTAGGTTGTATAGGTTTTAACGGCGGTTTATGAACCATATTTATTCACTTCAAAGTAAATTATAAAATCAAATTATCCATTGTTACTTAGGTATAGGATTCAACGGCAATTGCTGAGACTTATATATCATAGATTAAACAACTTTATCTTACGATCCTTGTGTCTGCTTTGGCAGAATACATTATTCATTATATATCAATATTTAAAGTGAATTTTATGGTTTTTCAATTGCATGTAAATAGTTTGAATCATCTTGAATTGATGTTTATTGCCAGACTACAAATTGGCTGGCTCTCTATGCCAACTTTGAAATATATAATTTATCTTCATTACCTTTGTATTTGACTTAATTAAAATAAAACTATGTTTTCTCTTGTGATCCCTTGGTTGTTCTTTACACACGCTTCCAGATTACCTGTGAGCGTCACAACACACACATCAATATTTCGATGCTATTATAACATCTTCCTCAGGACTACTACTTCCAGAGAAAGATGTTATAATAGCATCAAAATATTGAAGTGTGTGTAAAAATGTTTTAGTGTTTTTACTTTTATTTGTGCTCTACCATTTTCCTAATATTCTATCATTTTATTTATTACCAATTTTTTATTTTTTTTGCTCCATGCACTTTATTTCATACATATTACAATAGACTTAAAAATGTATTTGAATTACATATGCAAAATTTGTTATTTCAATCTTTAGTTTTATCAAACTAAACACACCATTATGAATGTACAGTAAAGCTATAAATTGTATGGAGTGAGCTGAGAAGAGTACAGAAATTAAAATATCTTGGAAGCTTGATTGAGACGAACGTTGAAAATGGAGAGGTTTTAATGGGAAGAGAATAGTAGGGAAAGTTGTTCTATAGGTATGTTAGAGACTTTTCATGGCAAGAGAAGTGCCCTTGAAGTGTAAGGCAGTGTTGTTCAGGGCGTACTTTGTACCATTTGTCACACATCCAGCAGAAACATGGACAGTGAATGTAAGGGAGACTATGAAAGTGGAGGCCATGGAAATAATGTTTGTGAGGAGCAAGTTAGCTGTCACAAGGAGAAACAAGATTAGGAATGAAATTATGTTATAAGGAAAGAATGGGGATACAGGGAGTACATGAGATAGTAAGGAGATGAGAAGAGTTGATAACAAAAAGTGTGCAAGTTAGAGGAGAAGAATGGTGGAAGGATAGAAGAAGATGTAAGTATTTTACTAAACTGACCTGGCCGGAAACAGTTGATGATGATGATACTAATAAATGAATAAACAACATAAGCAATATTATTAATTAGCACACATTTTATTTAAATGCCATGCTAATGACGTTTGTGAATAGGCTATAGTATAACTTTGGTCAGAATTGTACAGTATGAGCATAGTTTGGAATACAAAACTTAGTCACTCATATGTGTCACAATTTACGCACATGTAGCTATGCTTTCTATCAGTGCATTATTCGTGTGCCCACATTTTACATTAATTCTCTTTTGGCTTTGATGATTGCTCACAGATTATATATACAAGACAGAAACATTCATCATCTGAATTCTCCTTTTCATTTTTGTGTGAGATATTTAACTAGCATTTTTTAAAACATTTTATCTCTACCAAATACCAGTTTTCTTTTCATTGGCTTTTGTTTCCTCAATAACTAAACATTCTTTTTTTGGTGTATTAGATTTGCGGAGTAGTGCGTTTTACATCCTTTTGCTTTATTTTGACTTGGTACTGCTATGGGAGATGGATGTATTTTTCTTGGACTTATCCCACTTGAAGAAGTGACAAAGGATTTTGATTGATTAAGTTAACAGGCATATTTGCATACGGCCACCTAAACAAATAATTATAATTTGTTCTGATATATATACATATACATATACATATATATATATACATATATATATATATATATATATATATAGAGAGAGAGAGAGAGAGAGAGAGAGAATTGGTTTGAATTCCCACAACAACAAAAGAGAAATAATAGTATCATTTAAAACTAGTGTTTTAACAACACTTCACATTTATCGTTCCAAAAACTATACTTTAAACATATTAATTGTGGGGCAAGTTGTTGCATTGTAGGAACACATACCCCAACACAAAAATAACAATTTGCCCCTACACACATTTTTTTTATTGGAATAGCTTGGATACAAAATCAATAAACGCTACATGGTATTGTAGCTAAATTAATATTTCATTTAGAGTATAATTTTAACAAACGATTTACTACTCCTAATAGCACTTAGCCAGAACAAATAAAAGAAAGGTGGCTATAAAAAAGAATGAATCCTATTTGAACAGCAAGGTATTTGTACTATCAGACTCAACTCTTGTTGACAAATGGCGGGTAAAATTCTTCTCTTTCAATATAAATTGTGAGGTGCTGCAACTAGCCGGTCACTCCCAAAACTAAATGTATCAACTTGCCCCTGTGACAACTATTCCTGGTCTCCCCAATTTATTTTTTGTGTCATTATGTATGCATTTTGTAGAACTGATTTGATTTGTGAGTGATATAGGGATATGTATAAAGGTTTGTAACATAATAATAAATAAACCAAAAATATAATCTAAACATGACCAAGATAATGACTATAATTTTCATCAAGATTGTGCCAAAATTTATTTGATATAATTTTGTAGAGTTTTGTTTAGAACTTTATTTTCATTCACTTTAAATACAATATTTGAATAATGTTATTAATTAGGACTATTAATCCAATGTTTTATTTCTTCTAGCGTCCAAATTAAATCTTACATCAAATTTACAAACATACAGGATTTGCACAGTGCCTTATTCTTATAAGTAGGTCTTATTTATTTAAGAGTTGGATTCGTTGCTAGAATCCTAACTGGTGTCGTTACTGGAACTAGAGCTGGATTCAACACTGGAAATAGAGCTGGATTCAACGCTGGAATTAGAACTGGATTCAACACTGGAAATAGAGCTGGATTCAACACTGGAATCAGAACTAGATTCAACACTGGAAATAGAGCTGGATTCGACACTGGAATTAGAACTAGATTCAACACTGGAAATAGAGCTGGATTCAACACTGGAATTAGAACTGGATTCAACACTGGAAATAGAGCTGGATTCAACACTGGAATCAGAGCTGGATTCAACACTGGAACTAGAGCTGGACTCATCATTGGAGTTAGAGCTGGATTCATCACTGGAATTGGAGCTGGATTCATCACTGGAGTTAGAGCTGGATTCATCATTGGAGTTAGAGCTGGATTCATCACTGGAGTTAGAGCTGGATTCATCACTGGAATTTGAGCTGGATTCATCACTGGAGTTAGAGCTGGATTCATCACTGGAATTTGAGCTGGATTCATCACCGGAATCAGCACTTTCATCACTTGTTTCGATGGTAGAATCTATATTCTCATAGACGATGGTAGAAGACTCGTCTGTGGTATTAGAATACACCACTGTACCATTAGAGTAGGTTATGGTATAGTTTGTGGTATAATTGGTTGTGTAATTGGTTGAAGGGCCTGTGTAGTAATAGGTAGTTGTTGAGTTGGTTGTGTAGTTGGTTGAAGGACCCTCGGAGTAATAGGTAACGGTGTAGTTGGTTATGATTGAACCAGTATTATTATAATAGACCATCGTGGTGTTGGAAGTAGACCCTGTGTAATAATAATGCACAGAGTAGTTGGGTGAGTTGACAATCGTGGTGTTGACGTAGATGATAGAATTGTTGGTGGGAGCATATGTCGTATTAGAAGGGATGGTATAGTTATAGCTAGTGACAGTGTAGTTACCGGTGTAGTTGACCGGGATGGTATAGTTGATGTAAGTGATCGTGTAGTTAGTGAGAGTCTTGGTATAGTTTGTGTTAAAAGTGGTATTCTCATCAATCTGATCATCAGTGACGGTGTAGTTGGTATAGATCACAGTGTAGTTTGTGGAGGGAGTGG
This sequence comes from Timema douglasi, assembly GCA_901482245.1. Classification (NCBI taxonomy): domain Eukaryota; kingdom Metazoa; phylum Arthropoda; class Insecta; order Phasmatodea; family Timematidae; genus Timema; species Timema douglasi. Next base: position 124,794 of record CABEEJ010000974.1, on the reverse strand, counting down.
AGTAATTGGAGAAAACATGGTCCCAGAACTGCATCTGCTCTAGGTGAATTTCCGTGGCTATTGAGAAGTTGTGGCGGACTGTCAGAGCGTTGACGGAAAGAGAAGTGGCTGGAAACCATGTCACAGGTAGATATTTGTTGTTAGGATTCCTGCAACAATCACAATTATTATTAAATTATATAACTACTGCTCTTATTGATTGAAAAACAATTTTTTATGTTTTTTTAACATTCTCCTGAAACAGAATTACCAAGAACACAACTCGGTCTAGCTTAATCTATTAATATATATAGGATATATATAAATATATATATACATACACACACCATCCTTTATAAATATAGCCATATATAATGTACAGTATATACTGTATAATCATTGCTAGGCTTAGGTCTAGTCACCTGATCAGGGTCGTTAGATTCACAATACACTTGGTTTCTTACAGGGAGCTCATGGGTTGAATCTAGGGTAAGCATTATTTTCCACATAGTTATATCGCTGTGCTCTTTATATCTTTTCATTCTAATGCAGGTGCACTTCTTATAAGTCACACTCCTTAAAGTATACTCAGCTCCTAGTTAAATTCGCTAGTAGCTCTTGTATTAAATGTGAAAGTTAAAATAAACTGGGGTCTTTATCAATGAATAAATGACATAAAAACATAAATACTCGTACAATAATGTAACCGAACACAAAACTCAAGTAATAATGTATTACTATACAAGGATATATCTGCACCAGTTGCGGATGGTCGGCCCATGTAAGCAATGAAAGCACTGCTTGCCTACTTTAATCAAAATACAACCTTAGTTTGTACTTACAAATATCTTTGAAATAGCAAACCTAATACGGTATATTTTATAATTTTGGCCACCACTTCGTTTGAGCTTTGTATTTGTCAAGTGTGACTGTGGGTCTGTCTCCGCCATGAGGACCTACTAGAATTAAACTCAAACTTGCTTCTAGGACATTCAAACGGCAAGAGAGATGAAACACATTCGTGTCTGTAGAGAAAATAAGAAAAATGTGAACTGCTTTTCGATGCCACAGAGTATTTTGGCCAATGAAAGAAAAGAATACTAAAATATCTACTGAGGGCTCTTGGTCAATGTTGAGGCATGCATAGTGTCAGTTTTACGTCAGTCGTTTGTTCAGGGCTGCTATAACAAGTCTTGATTCAAATTGTTCAGTGTTTTTTTTTTTTTAATTGTTTATTCTCTGTGCCATATTTATTTTAACTAAACATAATTGTATGTATCTAACATTATAGTTAAATACATTTTATACAACTAAACTTATTTAAATAAAGCATTTAAAACCCAAAGATAAAAACAAACCTTGGAACATTTTCCCTCCCCCCTTCCCTCCCCACAACCCCACATCCACAGCTGTTCTCCTGGCTCCCAAGGTCACCAGCTACTGCTGATCTGAACACATCATATTCTAGTGAAACAACATCTCATACTAACTGGACCACTTGCAGGTCAGTCTATCAAACTTATAAATAAGTAAGTAAGTAAATGAATGCATCCAATGAATGATGAGAATGTTGAAAGCTCCCCAAAATGAAATTCTTATGGTGCAGTAGAATATGTGTCGATAAGGTTCTATATTTTATTGGGTATTTTTAACATGGATTTTTTTTTTAGCTAACTGGTTATATAAACAAATGACTTACAATCTAAATTAATTTTATAAGAGACAGCACCCAGTCTCTTGGCTCTCGATTTATTACTGTGTTGGGGAACATTCCAATATTGCCAACCATCATTTATTTTGGGGATACAGAGAATTAAATTTAGGACCTCTAACTCTGCAAATATTGTGCTACCAACCTTTTAGAAAATATTACCAAAAAAGAGACAAGTATTCATTTAAACCAAAACACAATAAAAAATGGTAATTGTTTGTCAATCAAATGATTTTTAGAAATGAAGTAGAAATTAAGATTAAAATAATACATTGCTTGTGAAGGAAAATTGATTTAAAACCAAAGTGTCTTCTGGTGGAGGATGAAATGACTTTATTCTGCTCAGAGGCTCTCCAATGTATTCAACACTATAGTGGCGACAGCCTTCCTTTTCCTCTTGTGTCTCAGTGGGTGTTGTGAAACGTCACTCACGTGCAGTCCATAGCACCACTCTAGTTGGTGATATCACTTATAAGAGTTTCATTTCAAGATTGACAAAAATGAGTCCAAAGTAAATTCCCAATGAAGGAATTCACTGCTTTGTGTTTAAACAATAATTCTCTAGTTTTGAACTGTTACCAGTTCTAACACTAGATATTATTAGCACCGCTCACTACTTCTGATAACCTTAGTACACTGAGTGTTTGCGACACACTCAATAAAGTTGAATTTCAAATTGACTATCCAATAAATGCTGCAACTTATATTTAAAATTAAGTTTTATTTGACTACAGAGAAAGGGTATGTTTGTTAGTTTAAAATTAATTGTTATTTTATTTCAAACTTATTAGCTACATTTTGTTATGGAAGGGGAAAAATCTATTTTACTTTTCCTAACAACAAACGAATTATTTTATTTTAATAATTTTCAAAAGAGAAATTTATACATCTAAAAATATTTTTTTATTACATTATTTTAAGTGATTTGACCTATGTGACTTTGGGGTAGAGTAATCATCTCAGGACTCGATTTTCGTGGGTTCAAACCTAGCTAGAGTTGACGGTTTTTCTTGAACAGTAAAAATCCTTATCAAAACTTTAATTCGAAATTAAATAAAGCCATTGATCCGATGTCGAGTGTGGCATTTAGAAAAATAACCTTTGAATATATATAAAAATATATTTCCTGGCAAAATTTGTAGGCCCTTTTGCTCTCACTCATGGAAATTTAGTATGGAATAAAATGGGTAGCCAACCCCCACACTTCCTTAACTCCTCTAGTACATGAGATTTCTACCAGATAGAGCAAGCAGCCCTAACCAGCCGAGGGCTGAGTGCCTGCCCAGCATCGAATGGATGAAGATCACATCAAACCAACCTTCAGGTTGTTGACTTAACGAGAAGAAGAACTCCTTGGTGAACAAGGAGGGTTCATGGACAGTATTTGGTATTAATTAAAGACAGGGGAAATAGGATCCTTCTCCCACTCTCTCCTTCAAGATCACAAATAGCTTTATTAACGGCTTAAAACATTTGAAGCACACCATATAATATAGATCACTGAAGATGTATTCACGAGCATGGCCACCCTTAGGGGTGTGCCGATGGTGCGGCCACACAAGACCCCGGGTATGGGGGGGACCCCACATTTACTTAGATGACAGAGTGAAAAATTAAGTTGGGGTGGGAAATCTTTGCTTTCACGCTTGAATAGGCTCTCTAACAAATATTGTCAAGAGGGTAAAAACAAATAAAATATAGTAATGTGGTTTGATTTATTGAACGAATGAAGTGAGTTCTACATTTTAACTCCACTGATTTGTATTTGTCTGTTTGTTGTGGATAAGTCTCACAATAACTTTTGAACACATTCACCGATTTAAGTAGAACTTGGCACAGTTGTTCCTTGTACCTTTATACATATCAAGATTGTTGGAGGAAAGAAATTTGAATGAGGGACTTAAGAGAAATCAGCCCCTTTAGGTATAAAAATGTGGCTTCAAGCATTAATTATTTATTACGATGTATTTACCTTTATGGGTGTTTCCTGATACATTGTACAGCTGGTATATAGGTGCCAAAATAACCAAACTTTTAAATTTATTTATTTATTTGGGGATAGTAAAATAACTGATGGTCCTACAAACCAAGTTGGCCCAAAGTTATGGACAGCCCTGTTCACGAGAGCCAATATCTTGAGCCACAATGTAAGAAAACACAGCTGCTTGACAGTATTCTACAATGCTTGAACTAAAAGAGGCTATCATGTTAATGCTTGAATTTCATATTAAAAACAAAAAAGAAGAAATATAAAAGTGTGGATGCACCCTATAATTAGCTAGAAGTTAGAAGATGGTTGTTTTAAACACTGTTTCATGAAATTCAAAAATGTAATGTGAAATTTTTAAAAACAAACTCTTCAGTATAGCTCTTGTAAAGACACACTGACATAAGAAGAAGCAGTAAATTCCCAACCAGCCTTCAATTTTGTTTGTTTGATTGCTCTAATCATTACAGCCTGTGTCTCATAATACTGGTTGTAGTATAATGTCTCAGTTAAATTGTTCTGTACAACAGACTGTTGCGTTTGTCTCTATCCGGTGCAACTTGAAACACAGCTATACATATATTGACCTTCAGCTCACACACACTCATGTGAAAGACTATATAAAGCCCAATATCCTTAGTAGCTTCAACAGTTTGTGAACTGTCTCATATGCGCCCATCTGGAAGAGGTTTTAAAAAAACCTAAAATTCTAAATTGGAATACAGACTCAACTAATAGCACTGGTACATATTCTGCTCCTGCTTCCAAAACAAATGTCTGGTTGCGCCACTGAAGCATTGAATCAAAATGTTGAGGGTATTTATTATAAGAAACTATCATTGAAACGAATGAAATAGTTTTACTATACTAAACATATTATTTAAAATTTCAAACAAACTCCATTTTCTTAACTTTGCTTTTATTTACTGAATAGCACACGCAAAAAAAGCACATGTTATGTGATGTTAAACCTAAAGTCAAGTTTTCTAACTGGAAAAGAGATAATCACTTTAGCATTTGGTGATAACTAGTGGTAGTAAAATGTGTGAAGTGAGATTCAAACAAAATAATAGTGTTTAGCAGCAAGCTTATTAAAGGCTTAATCCAAAGAAAATTTGGGGAAAATTGTTTAAAGAAAGTGCACCTGCATTATCTTGGAGATAAAATTGTAATAGCAGAGTCTTAAATCACACGTGGAAAACCACTCCGAAAACAACCTAGACCTGCTTAACAGCAGCAGTAGTGTGACTGACGCCTCACCCATGTGAACACAGATGTGGGTATGTGATGTTAACTCACCCGGAGTAGGCGAAGCTGTTCCAGGCCGTGATAAGCCTGGCATTGTTGAGAGTTGTGCGCTTGCTAGACATGACCTCGAGTTGGGACAGGGAGTGAGTCGAGAAGAGTGAGCCTAGCTCCTGGCCATGAAGCGGACCTAGGGAACACAAGTCAGATTGAGAGGAGACGAGGTCCACTCGGGAGTGGGAGAGGGCTGAGAAAAGGGAACCCATTTCTTCTCCGGCCACACCACCTGCATAACACAATAATTTGGGGGGATAATTCCTGTCAAGAGGAAGGTTGAAGGACGTTGGGAGGGGCTGGGTCATTCAGATAAACCAACATGTGCTTGTTTCACACAAAATTATTATTTTAAAATCAGATAATAAACACAAAATGTAATGGTTTAGTCAATTTTACACTGGAAGTTAGGGAATACAATTTATTGTACATGGCCAGTGAAGCTCACAAGATGGCGAGGATAATTAGCTATGAATATTAACCGTATCAAGTATCGTATTCATAAATTTAACTATGGTTTAAAGATTATCTTATAAGAATCCAAACACAAAAAAATGAAAAATTGGTAGCCTATAGCATTTTGCAGTGGCGGCCTGTCCTAAAGGGCACAAAAAAATTATTAAAATTAAAATAAACTTTTTCTAGTTTTTTTTAAACTTATTACATTAAAAATTGCTGCGCGAAAACCTTCAAACAAATTTATCGATAAGAGAATAATATTGAATGCTTCCCAAGTTCAAGGTGGAAAGGGGTTAAGAGAGGAGGGGGTATTGAGGTGTAGTGTGCTCAAGATTAAAGAGGGTACATGTTGACATGTGCCCTTCAATGTATAACGAAAGAGTGTGTTTGTGTGTTGCCCAGCCCAGTGTCAACAACTTAGCAGTTTCCCCACCAAATCTAGCTATTTTCAGAGTGAATCTGGCCGGCAAAATGATCAAACATCAGCTAGTGGGATTCTTGTTTAAAAAAAATTATGATTAGGTTTTTATCTAGTGGAAAATGTAACTAGTTGGTTTAAATTTGTTAAATTTTGTGTTTGTATGAATCGAAGTGTGACATATATAAATGCAGTTAAGCTTTGTATTAGTGGCTCTATTGCTTTTTAAAAGTGTAATTCCTACTAGTAATTGCCTGCCTCAGAATTCAATTGCAATTATTTGATGGGGACTTCTTGGTGTTTTTATCTCCACTGTTTGATGAGTAGTGAATTGTGACTCCAGTCACTTGAGTGTACTCAATTGTGTTTACTTATCAATATTATATTAGTTTCAATCAGGTTAAATTGTTTTTAAAATGAATCCTGGAATTAATTTTGTGTGATAGATTATTAATAATAGACCTAGCTTTGATGAAAAGCTTTTAATTAATTATAAAGACAGGACAATAACGGCCAATTTCAAATGAAAACTGTTCTTCTTCAAACAAATAACACACCTATCATAGACATTCTAATAAAAACATATACGATAGATATAAGTGGATTCTAATATAAACATATACAATAGATATAAGTGGATTCTAATAAAAACATATACAATAGATAGAAGTGGATTCTAATATAAACATATACGATAGATATAAGTGGATTCTAATATAAACATATACGATAGATATACGTGGATTCTAATAAAAACATATACGATAGATATAAGTGGATTCTAATAAAAACATATACGATAGATATAAGTGGATTCTAATAAAAACATATACGATAGATATAAGTGGATTCTAATAAAAACATATACGATAGATATAAGTGGATTCTAATAAAAACATATACGATAGATATAAGTGGATTCTAATAAAAACATATACAATAGATATAAGTGGATTCTAATAAAAACATATACGATAGATATAAGTGGATTCTAATAAAAACATATACGATAGATATAAGTGGATTCTAATAAAAACATATACAATAGATTTAAGTGGATTCTAATAAAAACATATACAATAGATAGAAGTGGATTCTAATAAAAACATATACGATAGATATAAGTGGATAGCCGATTGTGAACCGACTAACATTTATTCTGCTTCTTTAGTTCGCTTTCAAAGGAACTATCTTCTACATGGATTAAAGGTGGTGTTGCTTATTTAAAACATTTATCAGCGAGAGTGAAGAAACATTTCCTCATTTCATGTCCATACCATCTCAACATTGCTTCCTCTACTATCTCATGTACTCCAACATCCTCATTACGTGGCCATACCATCTCATCATTGCTTCCTCTACTATCTCATGTACTCCAACATCCTCATTTCATGTCCATACCATCTCATCATTGCTTCCTCTACTATCTCATGTACTCCAACATCCTCATTACGTGACCATACCATCTCATCATTGCTTCCTCTACGATCTCATGTACTCCAACATCCTCATTACATGACCGTACCATTTCAAGTCTTGCTTCCTCTACTATCTCATGTACTCCAACATCCTCACTACATGCCCATACCATCTCATCATTGCTTCCTCTGCTATCTCATGTACTCCAACATCCTCATTATGTGGCCATACCATCTCATCATTGCTTCCTCTGCTATCTCATGTACTCCAACATCCTCATTACATGCCCATACCATCTCATCATTGCTTCCTCTACGATCTCATGTACTCCAACATCCTCATTTCATGTCCATACCATCTCATCATTGCTTCCTCTGCTATCTCATGTACTCCCTGTACCCCTACACTATCACGTATAACCTCACTGCGGCCAGCTAGGATTATAGGATTGAACCTCAGTTTGCCTGATTGAAACTATAAGCGCTACCTTACCAGATAAAGTTGGGTGCCTTACCATATGGAGCGAGTTCTTGAGAGCAATACGTGTTCTCTCGGAGGGTGATGTCCAAATACTGTTGGAAGACATACACAGGACTGACTCTGATATTCCTCACGTGTTTGTTGATAGAGTTGATCACTCCTCTTAGGAAGAATGAGTCCCACTTGTACTGCAATCAACAATGAATTGCATCAATATGTGTCGTATTCACTTTCAACTTGAATAACTTACAAGCAATGGTTCATCCTCAAAATGTATGTGTTGATTTACTGTGAACATTAGCCATATGTTGTTCCCACTTTTAATAATGTCTAACGTGTCACTCTCTTGTTGGACTAGATTGCTGGTAACAGAGAGATTGGGGTTCGTATCCTGCTCAGATGTGCTGAAAGTGTCTTTTCCTAAATGGTTTCTCACTTTACCCCCACTCAAGGGTAGGTATATACCCTTCAAATCCTACATACCTAACCCCCACGGTATCAGTGTAATTTACATACATATGACTCAAGCACAGCTTATTAATCATATGTGATGTATTTGGCATCAGATTGATTTGTTTTGATGGTAATGTGCAGGCAACATAATATGTATAAACTAGTAAAATATGTTTTAAATATATGTACTATTAAGTATGCACATCATGAAAGTAAAAAACTAACTTTTGTTTTGATGACTATAAATGAAAGGTCTATTGATAGAACTCTTTATTCCCCATTTGTTGAAAAGGTTAATGATGAAATTCTTTTGAACGGAGTATTTTTGGTCAATTTTGAATGCATAAGTCATTCTATTTTGTATAGAAATAACATTAAACTTATTAACATAGAGAGTTTGTATTACAATCAACATGAACTAACAGAGCCTAGAAATTTTCAAATAAAAATTGATAGAGAGAATTGACACTAATGGGTTTTTTTAACCACTGAGACTTACTACTCATTTAGGCTATATGCTGTTTTATTACTATTATTATTATTACAGTTGTGTGAAAGTACTTTTTTTTTTTAAACCCCCCCTCGGTGGCGTAGTTGGCTACCGCGCTAGTCGTGTTGAGCTCGACTGCTGAGGACGGGTAGATCGAGGTTCAGATCTCGGTCGCGTGAACTGGGGGGAGGGGGGGTTCCTAAATGGTTTTCCACTCTCCCTCCACGCAAATGCGGGCTCACTTCCTATAATTCAACCTTCCCAATTCCTAATCCATTAGTGATATTAGTACTTAAAGCGTATAACCTGTATGGGTAGTAAATAATAATTATAATACCTTTTTAAATGCAAAGTTGAAGCAAAGCTTGAAACATGCAAAATGATGACCGAAGATAAGGTTTTTGTCGTTACATAATACCATTTTCAGTTTTTAAATTATCTATTAAGTGAATCTAACTAAAGAGAAAAGTTAAAAGAAAAAATGGAAATCCCACATTATTTTATTTGAATATATATAAATTTAAATAGGTTTACACTATAGGCCCTCAATCTAATTTAAACATTAATGTGTGTTAAAATATTTCTTTAGTAGTTCTATTTTTATTTAGTCTTACTATCTGTTCAGGTTATAAACATATGTACTAATTACGCTAATGAGTAAGGGGGGAAAGGTTGAATCTTTAGGAAGTGGACCCGCATTTGGAAAAACCATCCTCAGTACACCCGACCGGAATTAGAACCCCAATCTCCTGTTAATCAACAGTCTAATCTAATACAAGAGTGATGCTTTAGAACATGCAGCCACCGAAGTTGGTTTGTTCTAAAATTGATTCTATGTTTAAATATGTTATATTTAGTGAGCTATTTCAAATGTGTTCTAATATTGAAACTTTTTTTCTTCCTTCAAAATGTTTCAAAGATGAAAAGGTTAAATAAAAGGTTATTGTGAGTGTTAAAGTTGAAGAAAAATCGATTTGACTTTTGACTTTAACATTTAAAATCATAACCCATCTCTATTTAGTATGAATTGAAGTTGGTCGATTTCATGTAATCAATTAAATGGTCAAACAATATCTATATTATTGATAAAGGTTGCATAAAACAAAACTGGTACAGAGGCACTTACACTAATATACCGGTGTAGAAGCTTTTCCGAGAGGTTTTTACTTCCAAAGTAAAACTCTTTAACCTTGGTGGTGATTTCGCTACTTTCATCAGTCCCTCTTTGGATGTTGAAATCAGCAGGAACCAAACGCTCAATATCTTCCTGGATCACAGTCCATATCCACTCATTCTTAGTCGTGGCTGAAAATAGTTGATATCGGAGAGATTAATATGCAATTTAAGATGGGATGTAGGGGAAATGAGCATATCGGTATTAGATGACAAACTTTTTAAATGAAGATAGAATGTTGTCATTAAATTCCAGGAAACCCTTGACAGATATTGTTGAGAAGGAAATTAGACTATGTTTCTACTGGAGAATTATTTGATTAATTTACAAAAAAAAACTGCAAAAAATACTGGTCTTTTCTTGTGTCCCCTAAATATCCATCTTACCATGGAAACATATATTACTTTAAGTTATTGGCTGGCATGAATCAAAGGGTAAGTTGATTCTTCTGCGCTAGTAAAAAAAATAAATGCAAAATTATTCCAGTTTCAGTAGTCGAATGGTCTAAGGCCTTACTCAAGTGAGAGACTGGACTGCCGATGATGGGGAGGTAGAGCTTCAAATCCATGTCTGATGTACAGAGGATTTTTTTTCCTGAATATTTTTCCAATCTCCCTCCATGCAAATGTTGGCACACTTACTCTACATATAACCCAAACAAGAAGTGAGACGCGTTGACAATTTTTTTTTTAAATACAAAATACTAATTGAATGTTCATATTTTAGAAGTAAATTACAACCCAAGAAAATCATATGATTTTGTAGGGCATTGCTTATTTCTACGTTCAAGGTGATTTTTCATAAATTGTTTCCCATTAACCCTTCACGAAAATGCAGGCACTTTCCTTTAAATTACACCTTTCTCATCCCTGCACTATTGTCATATTATATAATGCCCAGACAGGTAATAAGACTTGGAAAAAATAAAATTGTGCTTTTTTTTTTTTAACTCAAATGTCCCTATAAAAATATTATGGATCCATCCCTGCTTATGCTAATATTAATTAATTTAATATATAATTATCATATAGCCCCAATGGGTAGTTAGACACGTTGATAAAATAAAGAAAATATAATAATGTCAGGCATATATTTTTTATTTGGGATATATAAGATGCATTTTTTAAACCTCGTTTTGGCTTTATGACTATCTAATAATATGGTTTCAAGGATGAGAAGGCTATATTTATAGGAAATATATCCGCATTGGTTTGGATAAAGTATGGAAAACCATTTTGTAAAAGAACTCAGCACACCCGACCAAGATCCGAACCTCAATCTCCCTATCATTGTCGGTCAATTCTATTGCGAGAGTGATGTCTAAGACAATGCGGCCATTGAAGAGGGTAAACAACATAATACAGCATTACCTAACATATAAACTAACCTAGCTATAGTAGTATACTCAATAATAAACACATACATATGGCATTATAGGTCAAATTTATACATATTAGCTTATTTTAGGCTTATCTTGGTTCAAACTATTTCCACCTGGAGCTGTAGTCTACCTCTCTAGATAGTGTTTGTTTAAAATCAGTGTATGAAAATAATTTTAAAACTTTGAATCATTTAATTAAGATTGACCAGTGTGTGACGAAAGCATCAGAAAGTCATGTTTATTGTTTGTATGATAAAAAGGTTTGGAACTCTATTTGTACGAATCTTGATAAAGGATATGAAACAATTAGGGACTAACAGCAACAAAACAGAAGAAATGGCTTATTGAGTGATGCCATAATAATTGAAAGACAGAACACAATAATATCTTACTCAAAATGAAAGGAAAAATATTATTTTTCTTTCTCCTCTCAATCCCCACTAGTGTGTGTGTGTATATATTATCACTGCATCTTACTACTTGTTCAGGTTGTATGCATATACATGATAATTACTATAATGAGGTAGGGATGAGGAAGGACACACTTTAGATGTAATCTACTCACATTCTCATAGAAAGAGAGTAAAAAACCATTTAGTAAAAATCACTCTTATTAGACGTGACCGGGATTCGTACCTTGATCTCTCCGTCTTCAGTAGCCAGTCTATCACGAGAGTGACGCCTTAGCCCATTCTGCCACTGAAGCAGGTTACCATACAATATCACCCCTTGTATTACCCCATATTTCTGCACAGTGATGATTCAACTTTCATGTCTTGTATCACTAGCAATTTCCATCATGAATAGTTTTTAAAAAATAATATAAATGTATTCTCACGGGTATCTTCATAAATGACCTTCTTAATAGGGTTGAGTCCAAAAATTAAAGGAACATCATGCACATATCCAAACTCAATGAGGGCTTCTGGGGGTCCAGGAAGGAAGACTTCGCCTCCCCATTGCTGCTCATGTTCTAGAGTCGGAATGAAAGGTGTCAAGTGTTGGTTTTGTTCCTACAAACAAAAACACAAACATTATAAATAGTAACAAATAGTCAGTATGCTAGTCCGAGGTTCAATTTTACTCAAATATCACATTATGTTGCCTGTCATTTATAAACTCAATGCCTGGGTGTCAATTTGTAGGTTGTGTGTTGGTTTAGTACCGTCATTGAATAAAGAATAGTTTCGCACACCACTTTCCAATTTTTCGCCAGTCGTATGTCCTTTTCTGGGCTGTGACATAACCAGGTCTTCATAAAAAATGGAAACAAATACCTTAAATCTTGTAAAGTATATTCAGTCCCTACTAACGTTAATAAAGCTCTAGTGGTAAGCTAAACAAAGCCCCCACAGAGTGAAATAAAGGCATATAAATGTCTGTTATATCACGTCCAAATCCACATTATTTTGCTTATTAGGCTCACTATTATGAAAACATATGTTATGTTTGATAAAACTCATTGGTATGTTGTGTATGACCTGAGATCCTTTCCGTATCCATTATATTTAAGTTGGATTTGATGAATGAACAATAAGTTTAATTCATTCAAAGTAATTGTTTATAGTAATAATAAATCTAAGTGAGCTATTAAGTTAGATACCTTTATTAAACAATTCTAAGCAAGTCATCTCGGTTCCAACAAAAATGTGAATTTCTCAAACTTCAATTTAAGTGTTTGATAAATAAACATAATATTTATTTTATCTAGTTTTTATGTCAGAGTTTATATGTTACAAAAAAGTTACTTACCTGGTAAGTCAGAGCATATCTCTGATAGATGACGAGTTCTTGCCAGGATATATTCTGGAAGTACTCAACCAACTCATATATGGTCGTCACTTCAAAGCCGAAGTAGTTGATGTAGCGGAAAGCCCTTTGAGTTGTGTCGTTCTTGAATGCCCAGTAGCTAAGTGTGGATCCACTCTGGGAGATTCCTTTGTGGAAGAGCCCTTAAGAACCACAAATTAGAATCAAGTATCTTTTTTCTTAGAGGTGTTTTGTTTCAATTATTTTAAATTTTGTTTTACTTATTTATGTTATCTAGACATATATTTTTATATGAATTGAAAAAGTTTTTATAATGTTAAAAACGGAGAATAATACTCGAAAGTACATAAAAAACACAAACAAAATTGTAAGATGAGGAAAAACATAAGTAAAACCTAACTACAGAAGTAATTTAATAATAATTTTAGCAACCCGTCTAACTACCCTTTTGGGCTATCTGCCTATGCTATAATTACACTAATGTGTTAGAGATTAGGAAGGTTGAAATTAGAGGAAGTGTACCTGAATTTATAAGGAGCGAGAGTGGAAAACAATTCAGGAAAAACCACCCTCAGTACGCTTAACCGGGATCGAGCCCCAATTTGTCCGTATTATGTTTCCTAATCTATTGCGAGAGTAGCGCCTTAGACCATGCAGCCACTGAGGTAGGTAATTTAATCATTGACTTAATTTAAAAAAATCTGTAATCCAAGGTTTGTGTTTTTTAAAACTTTTAATACCTTTTTTTTGTTGTCCTTGTGACTATTTCATGGGTAAAATTTCAAAAACGCTTTTAATATTATATATATATCTAATCTCTTGATTGATTAGGTTTAGTGTTGGGTATTCTGACTGGTTAGGTTTAGTGTTAGGTATTCTGACTGGTTGGGTTTATTATTGGGTATTCTCCCTGGTTGGGTTCATTGTTGGGTATTATGACTGGTTAGGTTCATTGTTGGGTATTCTGACTGGTTGGGTTCATTGTTAGGTATTCTGACTGGTTGGGTTCATTGTTGTGCATTATGACTGGTTAGCTTCATTGCTGTATATTCTGACTGGTTGGGTTCATTGTTGGGTATTCTGACTGGTTGGGTTCATTGTTGTGCATTCTGACTGGTTAGGTTCATTGTTGGGTATTCTGACTGGTTGGGTTCATTGTTGTGCATTATGACTGGTTAGGTTCATTGTTGGGTATTATGACTGGTTGGGTTCATTGTTGTGCATTCTGACTGGTTAGGTTCATTGTTGTGCATTCTGACTGGTTAGGTTCATTGCTGTATATACTGACTGGTTGGGTTCATTGTTGAATATAATGACTTGTCTCTATTCCCTTCTCCTCCTTTACCTCACCTGCAGACATGGGTGAGATCATGTGATACTCAACACTAGCACCGCCAGCGTTCTTGCCAGATATTGTCACCTGGTTTGGATCTCCTCCAAAATATATAATGTTGTTTTGTACCCACTTCAAAGCCGCAACCTGGTCCTTCAGTCCCGCATTGGATGTCACATTCGGATGATCCACATTTAAGAAACCTGTAGATAACATCAAAGAGAAGCTTGGATTTTAGAATGTACAAATCAGCAACAACTTGAACAATATTTTTAACCCAAACATTAAGTTTTGTGCAGGAGCAAGTGTTTGATATTTATATTTTCAAAAATGTACCACTAATTTCCAGAGGGATAATATTGGATTACTTTGTATTTACCCTGAGAGCTTCTCTACGCCAAAAATATATTGTTTATCAAAATTATCGAAAATATTTACACTTGGGAATCGAACCACAAACCAAACATAACAGTTCATATCAATTAGAGAATATTATCTGCTGTGGTAGTTGTGTGGTCTAACGAGCTACTCTTACAGTAGACCAGAGTGCTGATGACAGGGAGATCAAGGTTCAAATCTCAGTCGGATGTACAAAGGGAGATTTTTACAGCATGGTTTTCCACTCTTCCTCCCCGCAAATGTGGGTACACCTCCTATAAATATAACCCCACAATCCTTAAAGCTATTAAAATAGTACATAAGCGTGTAACCCAAACGGGTATTAAGAAGCCCCATTAAAAAAAAAAGATAGAATATTAAATAGATAAATACATTTTTTCTGTGGAGGCTTTTGGGTATACTAAGTTTGTAGCAAATATGTCCACTAGTTAAAAATACTAGAATGGACAAATACACTTGCAGATAAAACATTGTATATTATTAGGACATTTTCCTATGCTATAGAAGAAAAGTAGTATAGAGTGGTTACTTCAATTTAAAGTGTTTCCTAATCTGTGCCACAAAACAAGGCTGTAATTTTCACCCATTTAATTACCTCACATATATTTTGGGGTTAAAATAAATAAATTCTTCACTCAAATTTTTAAGGCAGAGTCCATCATAGACTCTCTGCTTTAAAAATATGAGTGAAGAATGACCCTGACCACGAGACGAATCCTGGATAGCTCAGTGGTTAGAGCAGTGGCGTACTAAGCCAACGGTTCTGGGTTCGGTTCCCGTGTCCAGGTGTCATTTTTAAATTTTCAGAATATTATATCTGTGCAGAGTGATCCCTCACTAAATGCATACATTATAGCTTCAGCTATTTGATTCTTAATAATTTATTTTTGTTTATTTTACATATTTTCTGAAGGGTCAAAAGACAAAGAAAAGCATACAGGGGTCATCACTGGTAAAATAAAAGCTGCTTGTTTTAAAAATTGGTAACAACAAGAAAAGGTACCTAAAGGTCCAAGTCTGTAGTTCAAAGTGACAATGATGACTGACTTCCCATAAGTCATGTACTCTGGTATGTCGATATCCCAGTTCCCAGATCCGACCATCCAGCTACCACTATGGAATGAAACAATCACTGAAAGAGGATGTTTTGTAGACCAGTATTTAGGATTCTGGAAACATAATGAAACGATCAAGTCAACATTTTGTTATAGAGTTGTAAAATTATATTGCTTGCTTTTGGTTGAAAACATTTATTGAAATCATTGTGTTGGTGTAAGATATTTCAAGCTGTAAAACTATTATGTGGATTTCCATGATGTTAAAAAAAATATAGCCAACATAAGAATATAAAACGTGTTTTTGAAAATAAAATGGTTTACTCAGTATGATCATGTGTAAAGTTTTAAATCAAACATATTGGTATTCGTTATGTCTGTCTGGTATACAGTTTAGGGTAATGTATTTCACCATTATTTTAGTTATTTTTTATGTTTTTATAGTGAAGTTATTTATCAACTAATTTTATTTATTTTATTATTTTTAAAAATGTATCACTTACAATGAGATAGCTGTCATTACATAGGTTTGTGTGTTATCCAACACTACTGTTTTATAGACCTGGCAACCCTGTGCCCCAGCAAAAAATTATAGAAAACAGTGTATATATTATATTAATTTTAAACAATATTTATGATACAATTTTAGCCAGATGTAAAAATGGTTGTGTTTATTTTTCACTAAAAAAATAATCACTTTTCAAATTTGTCAAAATTTATTTTTTAAATCACCAAATGAAAGTATTTTAACGGTGGTCTGTCCTACCTGAATCACTGTAGACAATATGTAAATGAATACAGCGGTTGCAGTCATCACCTTGCTAAGGGGCAGGTTTCCATCAGAGGTTTCACTCTCTCTACACCTGTAAAATCATACAGGGTAGAGACTTACCTGAGGAGTGTAGACGTTGACAAAGAGACAATCCTCATTTCCTTGGAGAGAGTCTGTGAAGTGTGGACAGGCAGAACCCTCCTCTACTGCTTCCCGAATATCTGTCCAGTTTTGAGGCTCCTGAGGGCCCTGTGCAACAACAAAAGTTTGGGGTATTTTAAAAATTGGGGGAAAAAAAACAAAAACAATAAACATGCCACCACCAAAAATATCTTGAAAGTATAGTTTTTATATTAGGTATTTAATGTTCACTTTCTGAATCGACTAATAATATAAGCACACAAGAATTTTCTATGAGTGAGTGCGAAAGGACCTACCAATTTTGCCGGGAATCGTGTTTTCACATACCTTCTAGGGATATTCTACATGCCACAATCAATATGGGACCGGTGGCCTTACTTCCCTTCCTAAGGAAGTTGTGCTACAGATTTTTACTGGCCAAGAAAACTCCGCCGACACCGGCTGGATTTGGACCCATGAACATCGGGTTCTGAGGCGAACACTTTACCCTAAGATTGCCAAGGCCTTGAGAGTATAGTTAAAAATCTAATCAAAATATATTTTTTTAGTAATTTTAAAAATATGACTTTGGCACTTGTTGCTTAAATTAAAGCATCTCCAATTTTTATGACTATAGACTAGTTCTATCTGAAATAAATATTTAAATAAGTAACAAATATTAAGAAAAGTGGCCAACCCATTATGTTCTAAGGTAGTATGCATACAAATAAGAAAAATAAAATACTTAATCTCCATCTTATTTTGGGGGACACTTAACATAGTAGTAGCCGGTGGAAATATTTGTTGGTAGGAAATACTCCGAGCTAGGACTGGAGGGAAAGTAAAGCTTTTAAAATTAACTTCATCTCAAAGCTATTTTGTAACAATAAATGGGGTTGTAAATATTGTAATTCTTATAAGTTGGTCAATAACTATTAGTTAACCAAGTTGAAAGCTAACTCAAATGTGACGGTATAGGCCCTTACCCCACCCAATATCTATCATAACTACTTACCTTCCATTAGCCTTAATAATTGCTGCTGTTTAGGAAAATCAAATTAGACAGTGCTGTCGTGTAGTTAGTAACAATATAATTAGGACAAGTAAGGTTCAGTTACATTTTTGGTGGTTTTTAAAACCCTAACATGTTGGTATTATTGGCTGATACATAATACTAGAGTGGAACCAGCCACATAATGATAAAAACTACTGTCTTGAAACTGAAGAGAAGAGGAAAGGAAAGTGTAAAATATTATATTTCTTTACTCGTTTCTCCTGTTTGTGTGATGGATGCACGCTGATTCCTCATGTGCGCCAGCCTTGGTGTGCATGCACACACACATACACACAAAAACACACATCTATTTTATTTTCAAAAATAACTTTTTAAACAAAAAAAAAATGGTGTAATTTTTAAATGTTCATAAAAACTGTGTGTCGAAGTTGAAAGTAAAATAAACTTTAAATAATATTCCAGTATCTGTGATACCTACTTTGAACCTGTTAGGCCCCACCGGGGGCAGTGCATAAGGAATGCCCTCGAAGCTCCAGTAAGTGACTCCATTGCATGTGGTTACCTTCTTCCCACGTAGTGCCCCATTGGTAATGTTGACAACATGATGCGAATGGGTGTCGTGTTTCTTGGTTGACGACTGAAACAAATTATATTTCCAGATTAACTCCCGCTAGTCTCAAGAATGAGGAAGTTATGGCACCATACATGTTAGTGCCTCTGGTTTGAATCCAGGTCGAGAATATTTTAGAGGTGCATTCAAGGTGCCATTTGTTCATAGTCCACTATAATATAAAGTTTCATTCAGTGTTTACCTTATTTAAGTTCACTGATGATGAGAGCCCTATTTATCCAAATAACTAACTATATTATTGGCTTACATGGCTAAAGCTATGATGAAAAAACATTTATTATCTTTCTTTAAAAATGATCATGGCCTGATACTCTGATAATCTTTTATTATTTTTAATTTTTCCCAAACAGTTTCACACCCTACCTTAATCTGAAGTATTTTATATATCTACTGATTTAAGATTCCTTTATTTGATTCTGGTCAGTATAATGATCAAATGACAATCAGTAAATAGTTAGCTGTCATGATGGATGTTTGCATCTTGGACGATAGTACTCTACGTTATTTGGAAGTAGAAGCCAGATCTATGTACCAATAGTATTAATAGATTTGTGGGGAACATCACAAGTAACCATGCTCAGACTGTTAAATATTGGTTGAATACAAATATTTTCATTCTTTCTTTTATTTTTTGACTAATAATTAGATAGCTACAACCATTGCAAAAACATTTAAATATACTAAAGTTTAGGTTTAATTGATTTACACTGGTTTTTTAAGACCTTGATTTGTTTTGTTTTGTAGTTTGATGTATTTAATTTTGTGTTTGATACGAGTTAATTTTTATTTAGTTACAAATACAAAAAATAAAACAAAACAAATCAAACTAACCAGAAAAAAGACTAATGATTAAACTCAACTCACACAAAAAGCTTATGAAAGATTTTATCTGTTATTATGTCAGATTTACGTATTGATAGCAATACAGCACAATACAATGACGATAGTATTCTGAATCAATGGTAGTCAATAGCGAAGCATCAGGGTAGGCAAGATAAGCTCAGCTAGCCCAAAAGGTTTTGAAAAAGAAGATAAAGCATACCTTTACATAAAAAAAAAGTAAAATTGAAATGTTAACTGTCATTTTTTAAAGTGTAGTGACATTTTAGTAAGCACACAAAACGAATGTGTCATTTCCTTTTGTCGAGATAAGCTAATATCTTTCTGCCTAACGCACGCAGAGAATCAGGCTTGTGGAGAGATAATGAGCGCACAACTGTTAAACTCGGCCACTGAAGGCCACCAGTAAGTCGGCTATCCCCGACTCTTGAGTGTTACATTCTGCGCATACAAAGAGTGTTTCAAAGGTTGATCTAAGTGTAGATTAGTTTGGTTTTGTGATTGTGACTGGAATTTTATTGAGTTGTTTTAAACTTTGTGTTATAATATATATGATATGAGTAATGTTTTAGGATTTAGTGTATGCACCATAGAAAAACTTGGGGAGACGTTGTAGACACCAACAACGACTCTTTCGTCTCGGTTGACTTTTTGTTAAGTACCTAATTCTACTGAGGCTTTGTCTTTTGAATGAAAAGTGCATTTAAAAGAAAAAAGAGCAAGACCAAAATAAGATATTTCACAGAAGGTATAGCAAAAAAATTGTTTAAACAAAGAAATTATTATTATTATTAGTAGTAGTAGTAGTAATAGTTGTTGTAGTAGTAGTAGTAGTAATAGTAGTAGTAATAGTAATAGTAGTAGTGGTAGTGGTAGTGGTAGTAGTTGTAGTAATAGTAATAGTAGTAGTGGTAGTGGTAGTAGTTGTAGTAATAGTAATAGTAGTAGTAGTAGTAGTAGTAGTAGTAGTAGTGGTGGTGGTGGTGGTAGTCTGCCAATACTGTATTTTATAACTTTGAAAAAATCCCATTTTCAACATCGTTAAGGTGGGATGGGATGGGACGGGAGAAAAAAACCAATGTTTTTTCAGTTTTTATAGCAACACTTTTTTTTTTGCCAAAATAAATTAAATATTGCTCCAGTACAAACATAGAATTTATTTTTATTCACATTGTAACCTCAATATTTCTTGAATTATTGTCAAGGATGTACTGGAATTTAATTACAACTTTTTATTTTCATTTAAAAAGTGTATCATCAAATGCCGCTATGCTTATGACAGATATTCAACAACTGTTGATATCAACATGCGAGGAAAATTAAATTTTATGTTCGTACTGGTGCAATATTTTATTTATTTTTAGCCAAAAAAATGTGTTATCATAAAAACTGAAAAAAGAACACTTGCTTTTTTCTCCTGTTCCAATCCATCCCACTTTGTGCTCCTTTATGAGTGTTCATGACTCAGCATACCCTAAAATTATCATCACCATGTGTCACTCGTGTTGGACTCGAATGCAGGTGGTGGGAAATCAGGGTTCTAATCCTGATCAGGTGCTATAAAGGTTTTTTCCCCTGAATGGTTTCCCACTCTCCCTCCATGCATGTCCGAGAAAAGGTAAAAATTAAGTAACTTAATGTGTACGGCCATAATGGGCGAGTGAGGGAGTGACTGACAACTAAAATACAACACATGTTTTGTAATGAGAGGTGGCCACACTGGAGAAGCGCGTGAGCAACCCAAGTGACTACCTTGAAAGATAGAACAGGTTATATTTTTCAATCGCCCTCGCTCGAGCCGAAACAGTCTAGTTTACAGGGTGCTGGACAGTTAATGTTATGTTGGTCCAGTGCGTGTCAGGAAAAATTACCGATTTGGCATGATAAATGACTTTTATTACTATTGATACACTTAGTGCACTTGTGTGTATATATTTATATATGAGTTTTTCTGGTCTCGCCAATTATATTAGTCAGTAGCAAGAAAAGCTACAATTGACACTTTTACACCTAGTATTCTACCTAACTACCTCATTAAAACACAAACTAGCACTCACCATGAACACCCATCTGAATTTCAATATTTCTCGAGATTAACTGACTAAATTTGTCAGAGCAACAACAAATTGTAAAACAAAATGGAATCAAAGGCACCGCTGAGACAGCGGCGCTGTCAGCCGGTTCGTGGAAACACTTTGAGAGGAACTGCCACATCACGCCGAAAGGGAGGCCAATGTATCTAGAGTTAGCGCTCAAAATTGTAAATGATCAACGGGAACTTTCCTAGTAAATCTTTCAAGTGTCGGTAGGATTTTAATTTTTAACTTAAGGTGCACACACATTAATCCGTCCATACCTCATTATTTCGTTTAGAAATAACATTATGATAGACACAAAACACGAAAGCATTTATAATAAAAAATTAGAATTATTTTTTTTCTTTCTTTTGGGGTTTTGTGGGGGTCCTGAGGCAATCAGTTGGATTTTCAAGTGAGTTTTAAAAGTATTTTCTGAAGAATGAATTATTCTTCTCTTTCTTAATTGAATGGTGTGTATAGAATACTAATTTGTAAACATATTTATCTTCAGTTAGGGATTTTGGGAGAGCAATATATTTTATGAATGTATTGACTTCAGTGATTTAAAGAGACTAAACTTTGGTTTTATTTGCCAAGAGGTCTTAATCCAACCAGCCCCTTGACACTCTAGATTTATTATAGTTTCAATTTATGAAATATGGCTTATTTATATTTTAAAATAATACTGTTTTCTCTAAAATATTAGTTTATTTTCAATTTCAGTTGCGCTGCATTTTTATTAACCATAAATCAAGACATTTCCATTGATTACTTTGACATATCAGAGCTACCTTTGCATTAATAACTGTACTTTTTGGATGACCTCAATATTTTGAACTACCTCCTGGTATTCTCTACTATTCTAATACTTCACAATACACTTTCCCTATATTTGAGCTGTATGTAAACTGAAAATATACTTAACTGAAATACCAGATAGACTTTTTGCACTATATAATAAATAATATTTCAAAATTATTGGCGAGGCATTTCTAGCCCGTGCATCAAAATATTAGTGAGATCATCAAAATAGTAAATCAGGAATATTATTAATTACTCTTGGAAGACAATTTAAAATGTAATCAATAATGTAATTTAAATAAGCATTATTTACAACAACAAAATTGTTGGCTGAATGGCCTAAGTCCACTCTTGCAATGGACAAACTTCAATCATGGGGGGATTGGGGTTTGAACCTGATAGAGTGCACTCAGGGTGGTTTTTCCTCAATTGTTTTCCACTCTCTCCATGCGATTATGGGTGCACTTCCAATACATATAATTGTATGTGGGGCTTCTCTCGCTATAATGGTGTTTTAGTATACTTAGTTCAAGTATTGTGGGGGACATATCCCTGTGTGAAACCACTCTTAGTTAAGATTTACATATTAATTATTGTTCTAATAGTTAAAATTAACCGAATTCTAGTCAAGGTTCACAATCAATTCGATCATTGGAACTGTGAAAGGATAAACCCACATTTCACCAATGATAAAAGTTTTTGGCAATGCCAGGAACCGGACCCTGGACCCTTAGCTCAGTAGACAGACATACCACTGAGATAATGTGTCAAACTGTTTCAATCTTTACGTAGTTTTACCCAAATGCCTTTTCATAGGGCTACTCAATTTCTCCCAAAGTCTTGCTAAAAGAACCACAGTATTGGTGTAGTAGGACATACCTCACCATTTATGTTTTCATGGTTTTAAATTATTATACTTTTATTAAAACTTTTCACTAATTTGTACTAACTCCCACCCTTCTATTATTCTGAATTTAGGTTTCAGAAGTTGTTTCAAAAAAGGTTTTTCATGGTGTCAATTTGGGTGTTTTCTTCAACCTCATTTTTCCCTCTCTGAACTTACCTTTGCTGTGACAGACCATTGGCCAATTCCGCAGCTCAGAAGCAACAACCAAACAACTACAGCACCCATGATATCTGGCAGCACTCCGCCTCCCCAACACCTGTATATATACACAACTAAATACGCAATATGTGATAGAGAGTATGGATTAAACACATGTTTGGCTTCGCTAAATAAATAAGAACAGTTGTACTTGCTTTTAAAACTTCACTCAGCAATGAGAAAATGTATATACAATGAATGTTCCGCAAAAAGAATATGAAGGCCACATTTGTACTCCTTGGATGACACTTGGTGTTCATGTGAATATTTTGTACACCTATTTGCTTTCCTGTTTTTTAGATTTTCAACTAGTTCTGATGCTCTAAAATAATTATTAGAAAATAAACTCAAAGTGTTTTTTTTGTATTAGAATTAAAAATATCTAAAATGTTAAAGAATTCTTCACTTATCTTTAATATTTTTAATTTTGAAGGTTTAAAAAAAGTAATATCATTTATTATTTAAATATAAATAAAAAAGTAGGTTTCAAAACATATACCCATTTCTTTATGTTGATCACTTTATTGGGACAAGTTGACAACTGCTGTTGCTGCAACCATAAATTTTAATCTCCTGCATTCCTGTGTTCAGTATGAAAACCAAGCTATTACCCCTAAGTCAGAAGGAAACAGAGCAATAGTTGAGAAGGAAATAAAGAATAAAAACAAAAACAAAACAATGGTATAGTGATAATACCTATATGTTTAAGGGTTGGAGTCAAGAATCAAAAAGAAAATATCAAAAATTTGAAATGGAAGAGTCTAAGCTATACATTAATTTTCTTAGGAATGAATATTTAAAGCACTTTTAAGAAAATACAAACATATTTATAGCGGCACACATTGATAATATTTTACCATAATATTAGTGTTATTTTATAGGTATTGATGGATTTTAGCTGCAGATCACATGAATTGGTGTATGAATATGTGAATGTAGATCAAATAACTTTTTCTGGCCATGTAAATGTCTTTGAGAGGATGAAATTAAGTTTTACCCACTTCGGTTGCCGCGTGGGTTTGACGCATTATTCTCACAGTAGACTAGACTGCCGGTGATGAGGAGATAAAGGTTTGAATCTTTGTCAGGTGTACTAAGGATGGTTTCTACAATATGGTTTAACACACTCTCTCCACACAAATGTGGGTACACTTCCTCTAAATATAGCGTTTCTAGTCCCTAAAACCATTAGCATAATTAATACATAAGAGTATAACCCAAACAGGTAGTAAAATGCGGTGCTATAAAAGGTTTACTGAGTGAATAAGGAACACTTTCCACAGTATTATAACTTCTCAATTTATTTATTAAACTATTTTACTCAGATTCCCAAACTTGTCTTCAATTTCCTCCCTAATACTAATTATATCTTTGCATCACTTCCTTAGTCACCTACTTTTATTGTTTGTTCTATTCAAGGAGTCGAACAACTTATCTAGTTTAACCTTTCCTATAGTATTTATAGCCGGATGTGAAGTGTAGTTCATTATTGAACACTTACTCGAATAATAAAATATAAGCATCTTTACAAAATCAGCCATTTAAAATAGTTTTTTGATAATTTTAGTCCATTTTAAATATGTGGACACTAAACTGACTATTACTACCCATAGACCCCACACCCTTAGCAATTTCTCTTAAAATAAGAAAATAATTATGATGCATGGAAAAAAATACTCATCATGAAACAAAACACCTGAATAAATTGGAAAACAACTGCCATTGTATTAAAACAGTTCAGAAGGAAACAGGCCTAAGATACATAATGAAGATATTACAAATAAATATTAATAGCATTTTATGTATGTACCTACTGTTGTTGATTTTTTGGACACCTTAACTGCTTTTAAACTTTAATACACAAACTACAACAAGACAAAATATATTTTTAGGGTAATAGTAAACCCTACACAATTTACCTGAAAGTGAATGGGTTGGGTAAAACACTTTGGAAAGAAATAAAAGAATTAACCATTTTGACCAAACCCAAATGTCTTAGTTTATTCTAACAAACCGTCGACAATATCAGCTGTCACTCATCAAAATTTAATATCAATAAACACACCGATATTTATGTTTAACTTAATAGTTGAGCATATATCATTTTGCCACAAAATATGACACAATAATATAGTAGAAAAGATTGTAATCCAGATGTTATAAACAATTTTCAGGGTGTGTGCTGTGACGTAAATACACATTATGTATATAGACACTAGTCGTACATGATCTACATCAACAATGTTCATCGCAAATTCTAGGTCACTCGTATATTATGTTACAAAAAAATATAAAACCCATCATGCTTCCAACATGTGCTTCAAGTTTAGCCATTTATACATTGATATAAGAAACAAGGGAGACAGCTAAATCAATTGTTGCAATCAGAATGTTTTCAAATTAATAATAATAACAATAATAATAAGTACCACGTCTTACTACCCGTTCGAGTTATATGCTTAAGTAATAATTACACTATTGGGTTAGGAATTGGGAAGGTTAAATAGAGAGGAAGTGAACCCACATTTGGGTGGAGGGAGAGTGGAAAACCGTTTAGGAAAAACCACTCCCAGTTCGCCCAAGCGAGATTTGAACCTGGATCTCTCTGTCCTCGTTAATCTATCTCAACCCGAAACTATTAAAGTTAGTCGCGTATGACACCCAAGGTGGATGTTTTCAAATTGTTTGTTGCATGATTCCTTTAGTTTTTCAAGGAGCCGAAATTTAACACATCAGTATTACAATCGTGATAAAGAGGTTTATGAAAAGAAAATTACAATTTTGGTTTTATTTAATTTTATTCAACAAAACAATTTCACAGCAAAGTTTACTATACAAAATAATAATCTTACTAAAACATACCATAGTTAAAATTATAAAATAAAAACCTAATTAACAATCTATGGCCCACTAATTGACAATATTCCTCGAGTCCACATACCAAGTAGTAAGATTGGCAATATAACCGGTTATAAAATAACCATAATGAAAACATTATATACATGTCTTATTCACATAATAATAATTACTAAATTGCACAGCAATAACATTTTTAGGAATGGTATTAACAGAAACTGCTTCCGACAGAATTGTTCTCAACTTTAGGATGACCCGGCATGTCATGCGTTGACTTGGTTCACTTGGAAAAGGGTTCTTTTACACATTTTGATTTTTATATCCTTCAGAAAAATTTCCTTGGTTCATTTCTTAAAAAAAAATATTTTTTTTGTCCTATGATTTTAAATAAGTTTAAGTTGAGAATGGCCCAAATGAGTTGCGTAACATCAAAAAGTACCAAAGGTAAAAAGATATAAAAAAGTTATTTTAAAACAATACACACATTAAATTTGGATCAATTTAACTAGCATTAAAATTAATGACACAATAAAAAAAATTGTTACTTAAATGTGATTATCAACTAAAAAAAGGAAAATAATATCCAAACAATATATCAAAACGGGTTCTCACAAAAATGTAGGTAATTGTTTGAGGGGATGGATGCTCTAAGAATCCTGTTGGGATTGTTAATGAATAGTAAATATTGTGCTCAAAGTTCACTTCTTATATTTTAACTCTTGGGATAAGGAGAAAACCATCCAGTTTGCAAACTTTCAGAAGGAAAAAATGCTTAAATAAAGCATTTTTTATTTAAGTGAATTAATCAGTTATAATTTTGCCCAACAGCTTAATGGTAAAATATAATTTATTCTAAAAGGTCATATAGTCACAAATTACAGAAATGGATAAAATATGGTTGAATAAGTTAATGATCAAAGAAAACGGAAAATATTTGTTTGGAATACAATAGGTACCAAGGTTACATCTTTTGTCTTTAAAAGTACTAAAAGTCATACACACATTGAAAAACAAATAAAAATGTTATTATATTTTGCCATTAATGACTTTATCAAGCATAGGGGGGGAAAGATCAAAGAAAACCCTTTGAACAATCACTAATCCATTCTATTTTAGCTAATATTTGTTTGGGGTGTTTTTTATCCCCCTGCCCCCTTTAATACTACTTGAGACCTTTGAGAGAAAAGTATTGTAACTGTCAAAACAAATGAACTTTACATTTTGATAAATGCCAGTGATTCATGACCCATTGAAACAAAAAGAGTGTTTTTATTATGCTATCTGTGTGTCTGTATTTTGGCCTAAAGCTGAACACATTTTACCAATCAGGATAAAATTAGTAGATTTCTATAATGTTCCCCAAAGGAAATTTTGGATTTAGATATCTAGCACCAAAATTTAGGGTAGTTTACTGAAGGATAAAAAGAGAAATAATAGATTTTCTAAGAAATCCACTTGAGTTAAGATTTTGATTAATCTGTGTGTCTGGGCATTGTTTAACATTACAAATCAAATAGCAACTCAACTTTTCTCATGAAAATGACTTCAAGGGTACTTAACAAAAGTAGACATTTCCAATTTTGATAACTCCACAGCTAAGTGAGATTTGAACTAACCTATCACTGTTAAGTTTTAGTACTATTAAAAATAAAAACATTTTATTTGAAATATATTTTCATAACCCAAATAGTTTCTTTTCTAAAAGCAATATAAATATTTGTTATGAAGTTCTTAGAAAACACAAATTGCTTGTTATGCCCTTTGGTGGACAGAGATTTACCTCTTTTATAAATGTTTCTGTAACAGTATATATTATTTCATTAAAAAATCTTCTTAGTTTTTAGTAAATGAGTCTATTTTAAGATAAAAGAGATAGTCTGTGAGGTGCACCATACTATATATAATGATTTATAAAGGAAACAAAAAAAATACCCGCCTCGGTGGCGTAGTTGGTTGACGCGCTAGTCGTGTTGAGCTCAACTGCTGAGGACAGGGAGATCGAGGTTCGAATCTCGGTCGGGTGAACTGAGGGTGGTTTTTACTAAATGGTTTTCCACTCTCCCTCCATGAAAATGTGGGTTCACTTCCTCTAATTCAACCATTCCAATTCCTAATCCATTAGCGTAATTCGTACTTCAAGCGTATAACCCGAACGGGTAGTAAGACGCGGTACAAAATATTATTATTAATTCCAAAATATAATCTAGCTATTTGTGTTTCAATGTGTGTGTGACTGTTCTGTAAAAGACGTCGCTATCATATCATAGATTCTACCCATATATTTTAATCTTTCCCTGAATAAGATTTATTCACTCATTAAAAAAAATTAATTATCATGTATTATATTCTTTCAGTGTGTCTTAGTCACCATCTGAGCTATCAACATCTAACTACGCTAATAAGGTAGGGATGAGGAAGATAGAATTTAGAGGAAATGCAAAAGGAGAGTATGAAACTATTAATAAAAAAGTAAAACACCCAGCAAGGATTCAAACCTGGATCTCTCCATCCCAGAGTTTTCACACTTTAAACCACATGCCTAATAATTGTGATAAAACTGTATTAATTGTAAGTTTGCACTAGTTATCAGCAAATAAAGTGGATACTTTCACCACATTTGTAGTTTAAACCTGTGACCTTGAAACTACTCCCCATTTTCAAAAGTTCTCGTTCATTGGATTGCAGTAGGCTTAGGATGAACAACATTAAAGTCAAGGCTCCTTAAGGTGCGGCACAAGGGAACGCGAGTAATTTTATAGTTTTTATAGCATTACATTTTTTTGGCCAAAATAAATAAAATATTTCTCCAGTAGCAACATAGAGTTTAGTTTTCTGCACATGCTGATATCAACAGATCTTGAATATCTGTCAAGAGTGTCCTGGAATTTCGTCAAAATATTTTAAACAAAGAGAAAAAGTTTGGCATGTGAAGAAAACTAAACTCTAAGTTGCTGCTGAAGAAATATTTGATTTCTTTGGGCCAAAAAATTTCAGTTTTATAAAAACTTTTAAAAATACTTGAGCTCTCTTTGGCTGCACCTTAAAGAAGTTATTTAATCAGAAATTGAAAGTGATCCAAATAAAATGAGTTAGATTTCTGAAGTAAACTAAAGAAAACAATGTCAGAGCAGAAACTGTTGAACCAATATTGGTCTACATCACAAGTAGCCTAGAAACTTTATAACATACTTAAACTAGAATTACATATAAACATAACACATACTCCTTAAGCCCTTGGTAAAAAATAAATGTGGCTAACCGTCATGCTTATCTGGGTAATTTAGGGGTAGAGGATGTTGATACAACACACTAACACAAAAAATATATTTGAGTGTTAAACTCTTGATTTATTTCGGCCATATGTTCCCTCCAGAGGATACAAGAAGAGAGACATTTAGCTCTGTAATTTAAAAAAAAACTCACTTAAAATGTGTGTTTTTTGTAGCAGGGGCGTGCTGGGTCGACTTTTTAAATTCAAAGTGAACGTTAGTTGAATATATGAGATATTATTGAAGATGGAAAAAGTTCTAATACTTTTGGATGGTTGTTTAAGGCTTGATAAAAATATTATGTTTTGCTTAAAAAAAATAATGTTTTATTCCACTAGGAAAATTTCATTCTAATATGATAAATCAAGTATTTTAGCTGTCAATATTTTTATTGGCGAAGCTTTTTAACTGGCAAAGGCGGAATTTTTTAAGCCAAAAGTTTTGAAGCTTTGTATTAAGATTTTCTACACCGATATAACCCAGGCTGGTTATTCCACTTAGTTTTATCCGCGACCTGACCACAGTGCCAGATTTAAGGGGGCCGGGCGGGAGAAAGAAAGGAAACACAAACACAACTAACCTTGTTATAGCAAAGAAAGCAAGAAAAGTTTGTATCTATTGAGTCTTTATGAAGTTGTTATGTAGCCTACTTTCTTTTACTTTATTATTATTAAATTTGTGTGAAATCAAACATGTGCTTTGTTTTTTGCTTTGATGTAATTTACATGAGTTTATGGGAGCGCAGTCTTGCTGTATTCTGCCCTGATGTACCTACATAAGTAAATCCGGCATTGCTTGGCTTGAACATTTGAAACTATCCCACCCATTTCTAGATACAACCTAGCTCTAAAAGTGAAACCTCCCACATACCCATTTAAAAATGTTCAAACTACCCCAATTATTTACACAGCAATAAATACTATATAGATTTATAAATAAATAGAAGATATAAGTGGATACATTTGTGGTATGTGGTTAGATATCACATTAACTTTGACTATAGCTCTTAATTATTGGGGCGACAGAACAAACCCATTCTTACTTTAAATTATAAATTAAAAGTTATTTTCTATCAAATAATATAACCAAATAATTCTATAAATCACAATAATATTTTATAGGGTATCCCATTTGAGCAGTGTTTCGGTGGTGGTGGTGTTACCCCCGCTAATCATGCTCGTGACTTGGATGACAAATTAAAAGGAATTAAGGTTTGTGTGTTATATATAATTACTGTTTTTTGATTGGAAATTAATACAATTACTGAACGATAAGGTGATAAGCCCTAATTATTTAACACCCGATTGGGTTTGTAAATATTTTTTATCAATATGCTCAACACAATGTTATTAGAATCTAACAAGGGAGAAAGAATGGTAATATTAAAAAAACAACTGCAGCGATGTTTGGTCTGATAAGAGGGTAGATATTACACCTTTGTTTGGAAAGAACAAAACAGAAGGTTGGCTTGTTTCACCTTGAAAAATTTAGGTTATTTTGAAAATGATGATCAAAATCTCCCATCTTTTCTTACCAACCAAGAGAAGGCAGATTTACTTTAACTATGAATTTTACAAATTGATATTTACCATATTTCTTCCTTTCTTTCCTAATGCCAGAATTTGATTAGATCTAATAAATTAGATAGCTTATAGAGCCTGGAAAATGTGAGTAAAGCTAGAATTTGAGTAAGTACAGTATCTACCCAAAATTAAGATTATTTTGAATTTATGACAAATATTTTAAATTTGTAACTAGGCACTTAAGATATCTACCAAAACTTTAGATCAACGCCGTTTCCATTTTAATGCCCTTGCACTAACCAGCGTTAGGGGTGTCATAGTCGACAGCATACTGTGACTTGTAAAGGACTGTACACAAAAACAATTTTTGAGGGAAATGAGGGTGGACAGGTGTTTACGCGTTTTGAGAGCCTGGAGTGAGATCCCCCCAACAGAAGATAACCAGGATTTTTTTTAAACACGTAGTTCCTCCTCCTTAAAACAATTTAAAGTTAAAAAAAGAAGCAAAAAAAGAGTTTGAGTGTTATCAATTTTATAAGACTTGAATCAGCCATTAGCTTAGGGATTGAAAAGGAATATATACATTAATTTTTAGATTTTTTTGAGGGCAAGGGAAAGGCTTAACCCCCAAAACATTCCCACCCCCTTTCAGCATAGCCTCAAAAGGAACAAATTTCTGTGAAAGCCAAAAATGTATTCTAGCTCTATCCCCTTCAAAGATGAAAATGTTCTTATCCCTCTGGTATGGTTTTTAAAGTAGCAAGAGTAATAATTTATCAGAAACTAACAGTCTAAGGTGTGAAGATATGGTAGGTAGTCACAAGAATTGGCACACCACGCTTTGACTCGGGAAGATGAAATTCATCCTTACCTCAATTCCTTAAAATATGACAATTTTCGAGTTGAAAAAAATCTTAAAATAATCTCAGTTTGGGGTGAATACAGTATTACAATACATACATACACCAACCCACTAATCAACATGTTTAATTATCTTATAGTCAACATTCACTATATATTTTATCTTTCTATATGTCCTCAGCAACAAGAATTCAAAAAATAAACTCTCATACTTTATCAACACAATTTAAACTGTTATTTCAAAAAATATAATATTCTATCATTTACATAATCATAAATACTACAATAACTCAACAGTTAAACATAGTTAAGACGCAGAAGTTTGAAAATATATATATATATATATAAAGATAAACGTGTAATATTTCTTCTTCTATGCCTCCTTTAAAACAATATTTATTTACATGACCACAAAAATAGGTTTTATTTATAATTTCCATCACTGGATAATATTTATACTATATGTCTCTGTAGGGAAAACTTCTTTTCTATCTATGAGGTAACTGTATTATATGTGGAAAAAGGTACAGGAAATATCAGAAACATATAAAAGGAACGAACACAACATGGATTTACAATGAAAATAATAACACAGTTCACACTTTAGAATGCTACCACTGGGCGGTAACCATCGAGTTTCTTCAAGAGGCAGCCATTACCTCTTTGTCCAATGGCAGCAGTGTAAAGTGTGAAATGTGTTCTTTTTACTGTAATAGCAATATTGTGTCCGTTTCTTTTAAATGTTTCTATCCATCTTTCCTGTAGCCTACTTTCTTCCAAATATCATTTATACTATATTTAATTCACTATCCAAATATCAGTTTTAAAATATAGTGTTATAAACTAAAAGCATGATATATAATTAGTTAATCCAAAACTATTCTAAACTCCTAAAATGTTTAGATTTTTATGTTATTTTGTTTGAAGATAAATTGAATTTAAGCTCCAATCTTAAAATGTCACATTAAAATTCTCTTAAAATAACTATTCATAAAGTCCTAACTGTCCGTTAAACTTGACATTGTGTTTAGTGTTCCACAATACTAGTTTGTTATGCTTATCAAGTTACAGGTGAGTTTCTTCCATTAGTTATTAATGTTAATCTTCTTGGAGCACTATATATTTGATATAGAGCTTATGTCTAGGCTAATTTTAATATTGAGATTGTAAGTGAGTAATGATAGTATACATGGAGTTGTTCTAAATATAAATAAATAAATAAGAAAATATATTTTGATGCAATTTTTAACCTAACGTGATGTTACTTGATATTTACAGATCTATTTCTTTAAAACATTTGCTGAAACCTCTTTTAGGAAATTATTTCTTATGAAGTTTGTTTTTGGTCTTCAAAGTGTTTGATCTCTTAGAAAGTGGGCCCTAATCTTAAAAATACTGAGATTTTTATTCACATACATTAAAACAGTTGGAAGTGATAATTAGCAAATATCTTAAGCATAAGAGTTAACGTTGATAAATATTTACTATGTATAGATAAAAATATTTTAGATTTGAATGAAACCAAAATATTTCAGTTCTGATATTAAATATTATTCTTTAACAGTGCAAATTTTACTGAGTCCATGTTTGAATACTATCAAACGTAAGATCGAGCACAGTTTCATTAACAACTATATAAATAGTAATAAATAAAACAGATTAAGAAGACCTCTAACAAATGTGTCTCTAACAGGGGAATGCACCTTTAGATAAATAAAATATTTTGTACTAAAAACTGCCTGTAATAAATAAAGTATAAACACTTCCAATTTGAGTAAGGACATATATAATTATGTTTTTAAATTATAACTGAAGAAGCACTTTTGAAACGTAGCTCCTTATATAACTTATCTAGTAAATTCTAAAGCGAATATAATCGCTACTTCAAGAAACATATGGCCAAGTAAAAAAGTCCTTAAATTTATTCAACTCAAACCACTGTTACATTAATAGCCCTTAAACAAACACATCTTTTCATTGACTAACTTACTATTAATAAATAAATGTGTTATATTTGGAAGAAGGTACATGAAAGGTGGATAGAAACATAAAAGGTACGACACAATATAGTACAATTACCTTATGGGAAAAGAGATTTTCCTTAGAGAGCTCTATTAATAAACAAGATATATTAGTGAACTAAGCAAAGTAACACTCGTCTTAAAACATTATCACTAGAGTAAAGAACCAAAAAATGTAGAGAAATAAACATTAGCACTTAACAATACAATAAAATGTACAATCTAAAAAATATATAACACTTTACAAAACAAAAAATTCTATAAATAGATCCAATTTCATTAGGACCAAAAATACTTTAAGTATGTGAATTAAATATACAGTTCTGGACACAAATCCAAAATGGCATTGATTTAGTTTTGAGACATCTCTTATCCAAACTCAGATAAAATCAAGTATTAGTATGTAATTATTTTACTATTGGTAAATCTGCAATTTTATTATAACATTTATAACATTTATGACAAGTGAGAGTTAAGAAATTCTAAACTTATACTAAATTGATTTTTGATGGTGGAATCCTGAAAAAAAATAAACATAAGATTTTACAAATAAAAATTCATGCATAGTAATTGTCAAATTTCAATTTGGCAATAATCACAGCCCAATCTTCTTAAGAGCGGCTAGAATCCAAAAATCTCACTCTGCAATCAAAACAATAATTTTCTCACTAATACATTTTCAAGTAACCATTGTCCTTATATTATTTATATTCAAATCAACTAAATTGTGTTTTGTAAATTAAAATGTTTTTCTGATATTGTTTCTGGGGAAGATGAACCTATATATGAAACCTATTATAATATTCTTTACTGTAAAATAATTAACGACAAAATTATATCTCATTTAGTATTATTTTTATTCTCTTCTTATTTGATAGTATCTTAGTTTTATATGACGACATATTTCGATGTTATTATTGATGTTACAGCATCTTCAAATATATGACACATAATACCTACAAATTTTCACAAAATTTCCTATCATATGTATTTAAAAGAAAATCATCTTTATCATAAATAAGACCTGAAGATTGTGTAATATCATTAATAACATCGAAATATGTCGTCATAAAAGACCACACTACCAAAAAAAGAAAAGGGAATTAAAATAAAGTAGATATAATTTTGTCGTGTATCACTTCCTAACAAACTAAATATGAACATTATTCAAACGTAAAATATTCACTTAGAAAACACATCACATGGCACTTTTATAGATGTATGAAAGAATAAAAATGGGTGATTGTCATATACATAAAGTTATTAAAACTGATTTCATACAATACATTTTTACTCATATTATCTGCCTGAGTCAGTTTTGAGTGTTTTTTTGGTGATAATAGACTAATAGTAAATATACAATTACATTATTTCAAAGTTTATTGCAAATTTTTTTGGCCTTCCTTACAATGTAAAATGTAATATATATTTAATGCAACAAACTGAATACTATTTGGAAAATGTTTTCCGAATTCATGTAGTCATACAAAGGAGAGAATAGCTCTCTTGCCACCATATATCAACAAATGTTTACATATACAGTAAAACCCCGTTATACTGAACCTTAGTAGTCAGGAACTCTGATAACCAGAACACAATTTTATGAAAACACGGGGAAAAATAACAAAATAAGTCAAATTAAATATATTTTAGTGATCACAAACTCAACTTTAAAAAAGGATTGTAAGAAACTAGTGATGATAAATTAAAGGTACAGTGGAAAAAAAGGGGGGGAGGGGGGCAAGTCCAATTTTGATTCAAAAGGAATTAGTGCTTCCATCTGTTAGACAATCATGAGATATTTATATTATACTTTAATTTATGGTTAGAAGAGATCTCCGTCATATTTAAATTTATTTAAAACAAATGGTACGGTGCACCACAGAGACTTTCTCTAGTTTTTATCATAAAATAGACATTTACTAAAAACTCGCAGGATTTCTGAAATAAAATAGTAGGTCTATACATTGTTGTAGAAATACTACACGAAAGATCATAAAAAAAAAAAATCCCTGTTACTTAGTCCAAGTCAGCGATTCTCAAACTGGGGTACTCGTAGCCCCAGGGATACGCGAGCAGATCTCAAGGGAAAGTTGGCAAAATGACAAGAGACTTACGGAAAACCCTAATTGTTGGCTTTTATCTGGTTATTTTCACCCATCTTTTTCTCCTATTTGCTCTCAGCTGGAGACTGATTTCTGAGAATTTTCAACCCTCTATTTGACACCTTCTACATTAGCAGTTATCTTGCTTATATTTAGAGTAATTTGAGCATATTTCCTGAACAGTCAGTCATGACTTGGTGACAGACTCTTTCTCTCTCAATGATATTACTCAAACTTGCAAGACAGTTGTAGAGATATACTCCGGTGATTTTTATATATTAATTAGTTCCAATCTATTTGTGTTTATATATTATATATCAGCCTATTCATGACAAAGTTAAGAGTTTTCCTCTCGGCAGCAATTGTGAGCATAGTGACATTTACAATTGAACAGTGGCTGTGCAGGCTTGCTTTCATGTCTGTCATATTTCAGTGATTGAATGAGCTGAATAAAGGTCTTCAGGGTAAGCTCACAACACTTTTCATGGTTCATGACCTAATTAAAAGCTTTAAAAAAGAAAGTTCAATTTGCAACAAAATAAGATGTGGAAGGACATCTGTAATTCTCTCCATCTTTAGAAAATTTTGTAGAAGAAAATGAACTTGAGCTTCATGAGTCTGATGTCAATGACATAATAGATTGTCTGGATTTGATTGAAGACTTTGGCGAATATTTTCCTGAGAATTTAGGGTGAGAGTTCTGGATGTGAGACCCTTTTCTACAGTGGAAGACTCCAGTCTATCAAAATTATTTTCAACAAAATAAATTATGCCTAGGAAGATATTTGGTCCACAGAGGGATAATACTATTAGGTAGTGGAGAAGGTTACATAATGTTGAGTTAAATACCCTATTCTCATCTCAAGATGTTGTTAGGATAATCAAGTCTTGTGTATTATGGTAAGCAGGACAAGCAGCGTGAATGGGAGAATCTAGAACAGTTTGAAGGTACCTACTGGCTGGAGTTGTTTTATAATAACAAAGAGATTTAAATAATGTAAACGGTATTGAATATATTATTTGTGCTTTTTTTTTAATTGTTAATTTTGTGAGTAATGGTAAACCTTTTGAATTCTAAGCTTAAGTCATAAGCCTGGTCTTAAAATGTAAGCCTATTCATTCAACACATCTTCAATGCTAATTTTTGTTTTGCTTTGAGTATTGCTAACGGTGTGCCTTTAATTACACTAGGCTAAGTGAATAGGATCTGCCTCTCTTATGCATTCAGAAATGTGCCCATACCACTCTTAACCCCGACATTAATATTTCTAGCCATATATATATATTGCGATGATCTGCAGTGTGTTGTGTTTTGATGTTTCATTACAATTTGAGGACCACCTTTGTGATCTGATGGTCAAAGATTCTGGCTACGGACCCAGAGGTTCCAGGTTTGATTTCCAGTTCTTGCAAATTTTCTGAGACGTCTTTTCAGATTATCTGGGAGGCAGTGGGTCTGAACGAGTTAGACTCAGCCTAGTATGAATAAATGATGAGCTACTTGGATAAAGTAGTCGTGACCCCTGTATAGAAAGAGGAGTTTAATTGCTGGAGGCGTCGTTGTGCTGACCATTCACACCCTCTATCCGTAAGAGTTGGCACTTATCCACCAAACAGTTTGGTAGCCACTCGGTAGGTATAGCCTGAATGCGGGCTGACACCATGGAGTTACATTTATTACATTTTGAGTGGATGGTAATTATTGTTATGGATGAATAAAAAATGAGAGCATATGGGAGTAGAGGAGGCCTCAAAATTTCCTAAGATAGCATGAGGTTATGGGGAAATCATAAATGTTCAAGAACCACTGTTATAGAGGCATCCATCTCCAAATAGTTCCCGGGGAATACTCCCTTGACGTTCTTGGACAATGCACAGTGATGGTTTAGGGTCCTCGACCCCCAAATCTCCCCTGCAACTTTTAGAATACAGCATACTTATTAATTTTCTCAAAATACATCAGTGCAATGGAGGATGGAGTCAACTCACCTCATTATTCTATAGTCATTAGGAGGTCATCTCCTTCCAACTTCATGTTGGGAACAACATCGAGCTTCTTCACTATACCCGAGATGGGGGCTTGGACCACCATCTCCATCTTCATGGCTGACAACACGATGAGAGCTGCTCCTTTCTCAACCTTGTCACCAACAGCGACTTTGATGTCAATCACAGTCCCGGGCATGGGGGCCCCTACCTGGCCCTTCACACCCTTTGCAGCCTTGGGGTGTATGTGCAGTTCCTGGACAAACAACACAACTTCACACTCTGTCCAACTTACAGCTGGAAGCTTGGAAACCAATGAACAAAGCTCTAATGGCATAGAGTATATATATATATTAGTTGGGCTCCCATTTTAGGTTAAGCTGAGATTTGTATTGTACAATGAATTTTGCTCTATTTATTTTGTCGCCTTCTTTGGAAAATAATGATAAATGTTTAGAAAGCAAAGGGGATTTTAAATTTTAACATTTTTTTTTTATAAGTGCAGTAATATGTACTAGCAACCGCCAGTGATTTATGTCCCACACAGTACTAATGATGATTATGATGATAATAATAGTCAACCTCGGTGGTCTTAGGACCCAATATTCTTGGGATTAAACCCAACTGGGGTCAAGGGATTTTTCTTCAGCGATAAATATCCATAGCAAAACTTTCTTCGGAGGGAAAGTAAAACCAGCAGTTCCATGTGGATTGTGACGTATAAAGGAACCATGGAAGGTATGTGAAAATACCTTTCTCGGCAAAAGTGGTAGGCCCTTTTGCTCTCGCTCATAGAAATTAGTTTGTGCTCATACAATCAGTTGTTTCCAAAACTGCACATTAAATATCTCAAGTAGGAGAAATGAAATGAATGATAGTAATAATGATATTAATAGTAACAATTACAACAACAAATGAATAAAAAAAACTAAAATACAGTTCTTAAAATTAAAATGTGCCCATAATTATTTGAGAAGAATGCAAGCAAGAGCATTTTAATTTTTCTTTTTTAAATACAACATGCATGAACTAACCTTGACAGCTTCCTTATCTTTGATGAAGACAGATCGAAGCTGACCATTCATTTCGAAGAACACTTCTCTCTCCCCATTGGGAGTTAAATCTTCCGCCATGGCCAGTGTTTTGATACCCAACGTTTTTCCTCTAGCAATTGTTACCTGCACAGAAAAAAATTAATGGCGACAAACACAACATTACATAACTAAAATTATATACTATTATGAAAATATATAAGTACGACAGAAATTTACCCATATTCTTAATTCATAAAATATTCAATAAATACATATTTTATTTCGCTGAAGATTCCCCAAGCTTCAAACACTAGCCTCCCCCTCAATGGAAATCCAGTATATTTCAAGAGTAATACTTATACCAAGTTTGTCAAACTTACAGCCCTAACCATGATTTATACGGTGTACTTTATACCCTATGTCACACATGTAGCAGAAACATGGCCGGTGAATGTTAGAGAGACTAGGTAAGTGGAGGCCACGGAAATAAAGTTTGTGAGGAGCATGTTAGCTGTCATGAGGAGAAACAAAATTAGGAATGAAGTTAGCCAGGAAAGTGGGGGAGTAGAGGAAGTAAATATGATAGTAAAGGAAGAAAGACTGAGATGGTATGGACATGTAATGAGGATGGGGAAGGAGAGGATGCTAAAGAAAATTATGGAAATGAAGTATGTAGGAAAAACACCACAGAGAGGACAATAAAGAGATGGGAGGAGCAGATAACAGAAAGTGTATAAGTGAGAGGAGAAGAATGGAAGCAATTAAAAATGGAAGAATGGTGAAAGGATAGAAGACGATAGAGGCATTTCAACTAAATAGACCTGGCCACAGAATAAAAACAGTCGATGATATTTAAAAATTGGTCCTTACCAAGGGAAATCTAGCAAGTGAGGTTGGCATACCCAATTTTTACTCTCTGGTCATAAGATAGAAATTCTACATAATGGTTAAATTGGCACAACAAATATGTGCAATGTTTGACGGCATATACATATCTAAACAGTTGTTTTCTATTATGAAAAGGATCAACACCAAAGAGAGCACAGATTACTGAAACACATTCGTTATGAATTATGAAAGTTATTTCAAAATAGGAATTAAAGTCTAACTTACATGCCAAAGCTGAAAGAAAAAGTTCCAAATTTCTGAGAAAAAATATATAAGTCTTAAAAATGTATTTAATCTCAAATTCATTTATGGAATAGTAAGGATTTTAAAATTGGTTTATCTGACAAAAAGATGGTGACAATATTACATTTTCTGGAAGGCGGCCAACTCAGTATTTTTAATGTGGCCCCTTTGATCAAACGTGTTTGACATGCCTGCTTTAGACCATGTGACCACTGATACAGATAAGAAGTGTTCATCCCATGTCTTGATGAGCATCCAGCACAAACCATCACTTAAAGATTCAAAACTAAGATCTTTAACAAAAACACTTAAAAAAGTTTGACATTTTTTAATAGTTTTAAAATACCAACAAAATATTTAAAAAATTACAAGTATAGCTCCTTATATTTATCAACAAATGGTTCCCAAATATTATGCCCTACAACAAAATCAACATTCAACACTAATATAACTTTGATAGCCTTTCATTATTGGTTCCAATCCGGCACATTATCTCAGTTGGTAGTGTGTCTGCCTACTGAGCTAGGTGTCCTGGGTTCAATTCCCGGCATGGCCGAATAATTTATCCATTCACAGTGATGAATTAACGGATGGATTTGAAAATAGATTTCACAGTGAGAAAAGAAACACAGTTCACAATTTACTACCCCTGGACAAAGAGAGATAATAGGTTCCTCTTAAAGAAAATCTGTCAATACCGCCCAAGCCTTCAAATTAGGTTCAATGGAACTGATGAGAAAGAATGTAATGCAAAACATAATTTCTTAGCAGAGGAAACTAAAATTTATAAAAAGGAGCAAAATGAAATTGGTAAATAATGATAGGACACATAGATAGTTACATAGAAAGGACAGAAATAACATTTAAGACAAAAACGGTATACGCATTAAAAGTGAAACGAGGCTTTCCTAAGAGTGTTATCACAACTGTTAGACTAGTTTAAAGTCAAGTTTAAATACACAATGTGTAAGATTGTGTCATGAATGATAGTGAAAGTGGGATACTAAACCATGCCAAACCATTTCTAAGAGTAGAGCTTATGTCTCGGTCAGAGGGATGGACTTACTTCAAATTCCTCTCCAACTTTGGGTCCTGTGAGAAAGATTCTTGTGTCTAGCTTGTCAACGGGACCGAAGCTTTCCCTGAAGGTGAGGAAATCCTCGGTAACCTGAGGATAGAGTGCCGCTGACACAATATCCCGCTCTTCCACGTGTGGGTGCCTCTCTTTGAGCTCAGACCCAAACTTTGCAAAGTCGAATGGTGGTAGGGTCGCTCCAGGGCGGCCTGTCACTCGGGGCATGCCCTTCAACACCTTTAGGGTCAAAACAAAAATTATTCTCATATACAGTTTCAAAGGTTATTTATTTAAAGATACATGTGAAATAAGAAGCCAATGATTTGATTATTATGATCTCAGAGTGTAACATACAAGTATAAGAGTATAATTAAATTTAACAAGTCAAGAAATGTAAAATAAAGGTATTGTGTAATAAATTAATGAAAAGATGTCACAATATAGCTGTATTCAATATACATGGAAAAAAGGAGACTTTCTGACCTACATGCATCATACCAGAAAATTTGTACTGCTTCTTAGTGCAGAAAACATTCACACACGTGCACTCATGCACATGCACGCGCGCACACATACACACACACACACACACACAGAGTGGTAATTTTGTATAAAGTTTATTTTTTGACAATGCTCAAAATAAGTGCTGCTTTATATTAAACTAATATAAAAAAAGTAGGGATTTGACCCTCAAATCTTTAAGAATATTCGAGACTCAAGTTTGTTTTAGTGCTCCTATACTGCTTAATGGCGGTTCAGAAACAAGATAATTAAGGATTAACTCAACAACCAGGCCCCAGAGCAGTAATTTAACACATACATGTTTGTATGAATGGATTATAAGAAAAAATGTTAACTTTTATTCACAATTAGTATTTTCTATTATTCTATTATATTTATATTTACACTTTATGTTAATTATTTTTCCCAAGATTCGAAGGTAGATAGAGATTTGGGTTCATAAAGAAGTGGATTAGACCAAGCTCTAATATAAAGTGTGTACACCAGTTTGGATAACTGTAGGTAAAAAGCGCGTGCATCATTTTCCTTGCAGAATTTAAATGAAAACTTTTTTCCTGAGTCAGACCTGATAAACTTGTATAGGTGCATATTAATTCAATAATCTCTCTCTCTATATTACTAACCGATAAATTTTAAAGAGCTACTGACCCTGGACCGGAAGGGTTCTGGGTATCCCAAA
This sequence comes from Timema douglasi, assembly GCA_901482245.1. NCBI lineage: Eukaryota > Metazoa > Arthropoda > Insecta > Phasmatodea > Timematidae > Timema > Timema douglasi. The sequence goes on along the minus strand of CABEEJ010000974.1, from coordinate 82,563 downwards.
TAGGGCTCTCCAATGAACCCTTGCAGGAACTCGACCACTGACTTGGGGAAGCTTAGCTCCTCTGCTTTGTCAAAAACTTCTTCCGCCGTCAACTTGTTCTGAACCATAAACTGGGCGAGATCGCCAACCACCTTCGATGATGGGGTCACCTGCAACAAACAAACCAGTTATTTCATGACAACTTAGTTGGTAACTTTAAGTTGTATAAGTATAGAAAGACCAGTATAAATAAATAAAAATACAAAAATCTGAAAAAAAAAGTCAGTTGAATAGAGTAATTTTGGTTAAGGAGTTAAGCTGGTGGATACTTACATTTTATAGGTGAATGAATATAAAAAAAATACAAATAGTTCTTAATAACAATTTTCAAACTACTCTTATTATAGTTACTGTAAGCTTGACGAGTAATTTAATGAAAATCCTAACACTAATTATTAGTCTTACATTTAACCAATTTATGACTATTTAAAGAATTATTAATTTCAAGTTTCCACCCTCTATGTTATTATTTATAAAAAAAAGTCTTTCTCTAAGTCATCTTCACCACCATCTTATGATAATATCCTTTTTAAATTAATTTATGTGCTATTTATATATTTTCAGTGCTATACTGTTATTTAATATTTGCACTGTTGGCAAGCATTTTCCGAAATTAAATTTATTAGTATTTTTATTTCTTTGTATTTTATGTATTTTTCAGTGCTGGCCTGTTGTATGTCTTTGGACTGTTGGTTAACCCTTTGATAAATAAAAATAAAAATTAAACGCAAGATTGATTAATTAATCAAAGGGAGTATTGATAAGGAAGAGAGAAAGCACTTTTAACATAGTGCAATCTACCAGTAGATATTTACTATTAGGTTCAGATCAAAGAAACAAGCATTGGATATTTAACAAAAAAAAAAAACTACCGTGTGTATTAAAGATTAATCATATAAGGGCATCTGAAAAACATTGGAAAGTGTTTTGGTGTGTATGACTGAAAAGAACAATCTTTAAATTTGAGTTTATATAGACAGGATTACGACACACCCCTTGATGAGTCATACAACCATTTCTACAGTTCACAAAGGCACTAGTGCCACAGAGCTGCGCACTAACATAGTCACATTGTTTGGTTCACAGAGGTTAGGACTAGACAAGCACGATTCAATAGAAAGTTTCTGGCTAGCTTTAAGAATAAGCAAAAAAAAAAAGTCTTAGTACCGATATGGGTTATACAGATACATTAATTATACTAATGGAATAGGGCCGAGGAAGGTAGAATTTTAGAGGAAACATACCTGCATTTTTATGGAGGGAGTAAGGGAAACAATTTAGGAAATAACTTTCTCAGTTTCCTGATCTTTCCATCACCGACACTCCTGCCTGCCGGCTCACAAAAAAATATAAAATTATTTTAAGAGAAATTACAAATACAGGTTTATCTTTTTACATAATTAACTAATAAAATAGACATACATTTTAGTTTAGTATTTTATATTATTTCTTTATATCTCTCTTTAAGTAAAACCTATTTTTGCTTTTTGAGGTAGTGGGTTATATGATAGGTGGATATTAAACAGAGGGAACTAACACAATATGGCTTTACAATGAGAAAAAACACAGTTCACACTTTATATTGCTGCCATTGGACAAAGAGGTAATGGCTGCTTCTTGAAGAAAATTGATCGTTACCGCCCAATAAATCCCCCCCTTCCCCATAGGTTTTAGTCTATTGAGACTCATCAGGGAGGAGGGTGAAACGTGCTACGCTACTTCCTAAAAGAGTAAAGCTAAACAAGCAAAAGGAAGAAAAAGGAAATTGGCAAAGGATGATATTGTGTTTGTTCCCTTTTATACGTTTTATATCCACCTTTCCTGTAGGTTCTTCCAAATATATTTTATGTTATAAGAAATTTTTTATTTTTATGTAACGAAAAATATTGCAGTTTTATAAAAATGTACCTTGAACCGGCAAATGACAACTCTAGTAGACGTGGAAGGGAGGACTATTTTAGTTGGAAGTGTTCGCGTTCAGTCATCTTCGAGGAGACACTCAGAATGGCATTACATGCCAAGCCATAGTTTCGTTTGCCCTGTGTTGCTGCTGTAAGTTACAACAGCGGCTGGCACAAGTAAAAAGCATTAATTTGGCGAGTTTCATGTTTTCCAAGAGAAGTGGAGAAGTTTAATTTGTTTGTTCAAGTTTGCTAGAAGCCGGTGTGTTTGGTGTGTCATGAATCGGTTGCTGGGATGAAATAATACAACCTGAGTGTAATTATGAAACTAAGAATTCTGCTTAATTTAACGCTGTTCAAGGTCAGTTGTGGATTGATATAAAATTGGGAGATTTAAAGAAACAGCTAAAAATCCAGATATTTTCATTTTAATCTATCAGAAAAAATTTCTGAAATAAATTCAGCGCATGGGTATGTTGTTTATATTTCTGATGTTTGCTGGCTTTCCAAAGGGAAAATGTTAGAAAATGTCTTTAAACTGAAGAAAGCCATAAAGACTTTTACATAAGGTAAAGGAAAACCTGTACCTCAACTCAATGATCCTGAGAAGCCGAGTAATTTTAGATTTTTGACCGACACTACAAAACATCTTAATGATCTGAACACACAAACTGCAAGAAAAAGATAACTCGATAAACAATATTTATGACAGTATCAAATATTTTTGAAATAAACTTCGTTTATTGAAGATTTATCTCCAGAGAAAGGATTTAACTCACTTCTCAATATTGTCAAAGTGTGAGTGTTCTGACGTGAATAAGTATGACTGTGCATTAGCCGACCTGAAATATGAATTCAGGTTAAGAACCCTGGACTTCAAAGAAAATGAAAAAAATATTTAACACTTTTGTTAAGCCTTTCAATGTGTCTGTTGGGCATGTGCCTGGAAATGTGCAAATAGAACCGATTGATTTGCAGGGAAACAATAATTTAAAAGATAAAATCAACCTGGGACTCTTTTAAATATATTCTAAATATGTTGACAATAACATCTTTCCAACCATTCGACTGAATACTTTGAAGATAATGTCTCTGTTAGGGAGCACTTTATCTCTGTGAGCAGTTGTTTTCAAGGATGAAGATGAAGATCGCCAGGGCCAGAATAGTTGACATCCACCTTAAGAACGCTCTTAGAATCGCAACATCAAAAATAAGAGCAGACATTGACATACTTGTTAAGAATAAAAAGTTTAAGGAAATCGGCTGTAAAATGTGTTTGTTGCATTTATTTAGGTCGCTGCGTTGCAATTATCTTTGTGAGCACTGTATTACTAGTAACTGGGGTGGGTCAGGTATAAAAACAGACACCACCTCATCAATGCCAGCCAATAGCGATTGACTTTGTCCACCCCCTCCCACAAGCAAGACAATGTTTCCCCGCACGCAACTGCCACTACATAACGCGCCAGGTGCTTTTGCTATTGTTATTTCGATTCTCGATTTGGTTAATATTTTGGTTTGATTTTGTGAACAATTTTTGACGACCCATGCTATTGTTTAACATTGTTATTTTTGATTTGGTTACATTTTTGGTTGGACTTTGTAAACGATTTTAGATGACCCACGCTATTTTTTTAAATTTGATACGAACTTATAATTGACGAAACGAGTGAAAGGAGGACCTTCTTAACGCTCATGAAGAAGTACGAGATCATCCAGGAAGTGGATGAGAAGAAGGTTACAAAGACGTAGATTGCGCGGTCGGCATGGCATCTCGAAGTCGACACTTTTCACTATTCTCAAAATGAGAGAAGAAATTGTGAATGCAGTGCAGAAGGAAGGCCACAATTTAAAGGCAAAAAATTTGAAGGAGTGCCTCAATGTCCTTATGTGCTGCAACATGGACGGCAGCGATTAGATGAAGCCCCTCGTGATCGGGAAGTTCAAGAAACCCCGCGGTTTCAAGGGAAACATCCTGACTTGTGACTATGATTCTAATACGAAGGAATGGATGACCTCGGGGGTGTTCACGAGGTGAATTCAAGGCTTCGATTCGAAGATGGACGCTACAAATAGAAAAGTCGTCTTCTTCGTCGACAGTTGCCCCGCACATCCTGCTCTCGACAAACCCAGGAACACCGAGCTGGTGTTTCTGCCAAAGAACACCACTAGCATGCTTCAGCCCCTGGACCAGGGAATAATCCAGCAAGTGAAGGTTAAGTTCCGCGAGATGCTTGTGCTGAGTATGGTGTGGAATCTTGACATGGGCAAGGAGGTCAAAAAGCGGGATGTGTTCAGGGCCATGGAAAGAATCGTCACCAGTTGAAGGGGCGTGAGACCATCGATGATCACTAACTGCTTCCGACACGCTCACTTTGTTTTACCAGTTGACGAAGAGGCTGCCGTCCATGTGCTTCCCACCGCTGCCAGCGCCGAGGACCCAAACGACCCACCACCAGTGGACACCAATTCCTAGCCAGGCCCCTCCACAGAACCACAGGTAGGCCCCTGCATGAAACCGCGGCCTGGCCCATCAACAGCACCTTCGTTTGCCCCCCTGACTGCACGTATGAGGAGTACACAGCAGCAGACGATGACATCACAGTTTGGGGAACCCTCGACAACGCCGATATAATCAGGGAGCAGCAGGAGTCCAGCGATGAAGAGGGGGAGGAAGGAATGGAAGAAGATCCTGAAGACATCCCCAGGAGCAGCAGGAGTCCAGCGATGAAGAGGGGGAGGAAGAAATGGAAGAATAGCCTGAAGACATCCCCAATTTGAAAGATGTTCTGAAAGCTGGGGACGTCTACTCAAGAGCACTTAAGCGCCAGGGAGCTAGTAAAGATCTGTGGTCCCAGTTCTATAATTTGAAAGACTTTGTCGAGAAAAGTGGAATAAGAAGAGGCAGGCCTCCATAATGGACTTCTTCAAGAAATAGGTAGGTTTTATTTTATTTACTTTTTCATGTGTTGTCTAAAAAATGCAATTTTTTCGTATGAAGGTCAGGGGTGGAACAAAATCTGTTAAAATTCCAATAACGACCCCTTTGAAATAATGACCCTTTTCCAGGGAACCTTGAAAGGTCATAAAATCGAGAGTTGACTGTAGTACCAAAAATCTCAATGATATATTTTAAAATTGATATAAAAGTGTATCTAAAAAAATGAGAAATATTTCAAAATGTATTCAATTCTAATACTGTCGGTACGATATTGCAGCCTACTCCAACAAGAGACAGAATCTTTGGTCCTTGGACCTGAAAAGGTTGAAGATACCTGCATTAGGCCATGCAATCACTGATGAGAGTAAGAGATGATAGTGTAGCAATTATTGCTACAAGGTATCTTAAAGTTGGTTAGTCAATCAAAACAGCACTTACCCAATTTCACCAACCGGACGAGCGAGCGGAAAAGAACGTCCACACACGATAACAACATTGAAACATCTAAGAGCGATGATCCTAGTGCTGCATTTTGCCACTACGCACCACCACCTGTCTCAAGAACAACATGGACGTCTAGAAAAGCGTAGAAGAGCTGAGGCTTTGATAGAAGATTCTCAACGCGTCTAGTACAGCGCATCTCCCCCCTTTCCGTGTGTTTGAACTCTGTGATCCCCACCCTTGTGTAATTCCGTCTCGAGTGTTCGATGAGTTTTGCACCATATAAGAGACTGTTCATCAAGATAGAGACCACTCTTGGATTAGGCTCGGACATTGACGAAGCGTAGGCTTCGAGGACAGACTTATACAATGTAAGGAGAAATTCTATTTCGGCACAAATATAAATATTGTAATTTTTCTAAATTCCTTTTTGATCGTTTTACGTGTATATATTGTTATTTATATCATATATGAATCTTCATTCGTTTTACTAAACATTAAGTTAACTTCACTTATGTTACGCATGGGTTGTAGGGAAATAGGACTTTACTTAAACTACTAAAGTAATGTGGGGAATTTTTTTAATGTTAGTTTTGAATTTTTTCTAATGTTAGTTAAATCGTGCTTATCAACCTTGATTCAATTATTTAACTTTAAGAATTGTGTTTTCAAAGCTTGTTGTCTTAGTATCCATATTGGGAAGTTATTTTATAATATTAGGTCCTAAACTATTCAGCGGTTAGAATGCGTGACGTTGATAATTATTCTTATATATTTAACTTTATGTATCTAGCTTAGGAGTTATGTTTCATAGTTATTGAAGGTGGCAGAGTGTTAAAAATATTTAGGCCAGGAAAGTTTAATAATAAAGTTAGGAATTATCCTTAACTTTAATAAATGGATATCTTAACTTTATTTAGTATGACATATAATTTTGTAGGATTCCGTAATAAGTTTTTGTTATTTATTTGTGGAGACGTCATGCGTCTGCTAATCATTAATGGGATAACCACAGAACTTTAATGCTGTTAGCTACAATTTTTTGACTAGCACTAAAATAGGTCATTGTTGGGAAATCTCATTTAAGTTTATATGGTGTTATACGCCATATTTATAATGCTAGGCATTGAAAGGATTATATGTTGTCATACGCCATATTGATAATTATAGGCATTAAAAGTAAATTCACGTATGTTCATGGAAAGTTTTCTTGTAAAAAACAATAATCATAGAATGTTATTATTTCACTTCAGCTTTTACAGATATTGTATTAAAAAAAGAATATGCTTAGATTCTTTAAAGAAGTGACATGTTCTTTAATAAGATGTTGGCTGAAATAAAAGCAAAGTTTCTTTAAGACTTGAACTTCTTACTATTCTAGTTATGCCATTTATCCTTAGGTTTAGATATGTATAATTTTAATGCCCTTTTTAACTTAGCCTTCGAACTCGTAGTATTAAAACTAAATTGATTTCTGAAGGAGAACAGTGAGATTACCCTCCTTCTAGGAGTGAGTGGCGTGCGTTGGAGATGGGTTGTGTACCCTGCTATATTTCACAACAAAAACATAATATTGTTTTACACTTCGCACTCCTATTTTCTAAAATTTTTGGTAACATTAAATTTATTTTGTTTGTATTGAATCCCTCTAATTCTAGAGCTTGGACTACAATAGAAAACTTGTTATTAAACGAGTTAGTTATGAGGATTATGAATTAGATACCACTAAATAATTTTACATGCAAAACCACTAACTTCACCTCAACAGATATTTTATTATATTTGGACGAAAGTATAGGAAAGGTGGATAGAACTGATATTTTGTTACAAATAAAACAAAACATGCCTCAAAGAGTTTTTCCTTAAAGATATTATCATCTTTGACGTTTGATACTCCCTTAGTAGGGGGTACTAGTTTTTACTTCCTCTCGACCCTTCAGGTAGATTTAGTATTATGATTGCCAAAAAATCAAATTCAAGAGTTTGATGGCTATAGATGTTTCATGACACATTGAACCTGAAAAAAAATATTTTGTGATCCTGTGTTTCTGTCTGTGTGATTGTATCTGGACCTAAAGCTGAAACCATTTTATTGATTAAGCTAAAGCTTGATATCTAAGGTTTTAATAAAGTTCCCCAGTGTGTTTTTAAAATTAAAATTAAGGGTAATTTACTGAAAGACAAATAGAGAAAAAATAGATTTTCTCAAAATTCGCTTTACAATTTTGACTAAATTTTGTATTCAGGCATTGTTTAACATTTCAAACTAATGGCAATTTTAATTTTTGGCGATAAAAATGAATTTAAGGGTATGGTTCTTTAAAGTGGCATAAATTTCCAATTTTATTCATTTCTTAAAAGAGAAAGAAAGTCTTTGTGGTGCATCATACAACTGTTTTTTTGTTCACAAGGAATTACATTTTAGCTATATTGTAAACATTAAAATAAATAGGGGAATTTTTGAGTTTTGCTCTTAATAATAAACAATTTCAAGCCTTTAAAAGATTAAAAAGCCACACTATGTATACTAGATCTCTTCTGACAAATAATTTCAATTTGGAATAAATATCGTATAGTCATGAAACAACATCAAGGTGAACACACCTTGACAATGTCCCCAAGAAGTATGTTAGCCTCTCTATACGCCTTCTTCACGTCCTCGAAAAAGTCCCCTAGGCCAAGCGAGTATGCTTGGAACTGTAAGTTTGTGTATTGACCCCCAGGGATTTCGTTCAAGTACACATCAGCATTGCCAGACTTCATTGTGGTTGTACATTCAAAGGGACTGTACAGGGTCCTGGCCTGCTCCCAGTAGGCGGAGTACTCGCTCACGTTCTTCAGATCCAGTCCTGGAACAACACAAAATTATAGTTACATTTCAAATGTACCTCCATTTTATTTATGTGTTTTTTCCTTAATATAAGGGGAATAGGCAAAAATGTATGTTTTGTATAGTTGTGTGAAAAAGAATAATGGAAAGAATAAGTTTATTGTTTCTGATAAGACCTAGCCCATCTTTTAAAATTAGTTATTTTGCCTAAGACTTACATTTTACAGAACATTTACAAGGTTTTTATATAATTTCTTAGTCATTAGGCACTTATCTGTACTTATGATTAGGGATGGGCAGAACAGCTCACTTTCGGAAAACATTAAAAGTAATTCAGTTCCTTAAAATAAGCCATTCATTTAATTAGTTAATCCAACACTTTAGCTCAGTCAGTAGCCTGTATACCTACTGAGCTAAGAGCCCCGGGTTCAATTCCCGGCATGGCCGAAAATTTATCATTGATGAAAATATGGATTTACCCTTTCACATTGATAAATTAACGACCGAGGACTGGATGTTGTGCCTGTCCTTTCTTAAGTTAGATTATAAAGCATATGAAGCTACACCCTGTGGTGGAAAATATATTAATTGAATAAAAAGCTGACCCAGGCCATAGGCTGGAAAGAGTAATGGATGTAAAAAAAATTAGTTCAGTTGTTTGCGACCAACCTAAATACACAGCTTTTAGCTCATCTTTCGCAACCAAACAAATTCAGCTTGAGGTTCAACCTTCGTGACCTACCTACAGTACCCCTATGGCTTGCAGTTTAGTGTCGAGAGTTATTACACTTGCATCAAAAGTTTGGCCTTCCTTTCAGAGGGAGGTTTTTAATGTTTATTTAAGTTTTAATATTATTATTTGTGTCAAATCTAAAACTTCTTAAAAGTAGTATTAATGTATTATTTTCAAAATAGCGTTGATAATGCTAAAATTAAACTAAAACCCAATTTAAAATAAAGTAAAACATATTCTTGAATACACAAAAAATATTTTAAAATAAGAGCATTTACAACAGAACCATTTGTTCATTTAATGATATTTTTAGCATGTTTGAGTTTTGTAGGATGCAGCAAGTGTACTTGCCCCTTGTAGGCTTTATCCTAACCCGTATCAGTAAGGACTATGATGCTTATTGTTTAGAGTAAGAAATGGGTCGAGGTGATGTAGCTTTGATGAACAAAGGAAATAGCAAACTATAAAATTGATTGTCCCGTTGTTTCTGTGACCAAGATAAGAATATAATTCAGAATGTTTTGTGTAATTTCATCTTTTAGTTCAATTTGAACTAGTTCATGTCGAGGAGATGAACTAGCCTGACTCGTTCAGCTAGAGGAACCATTCAATTTTCATTCGTTTGCGGACAAAATATCTATACTATGATCAATTTGGTAATCTATTATTCTACTGTTTATTTAAAATGTATCTTCTAGAAGTCATTCCTATACCAACCTTGAATTAACTTGCTTAGGTGTAACAAAAATATATTTTTCTTAATTGTAAAATTATGTGTCAAGTTTAAGCTTCAACTTTTGTTTCTTCCAATTTAAATTGCCTTACCAGTGAGAGAGCTGTTGGATACTCAGGTTATAGTCACAATTTAAAACTGTAGTGTCAGAAAAAAAATCACCGAAAGATTTTTTCTGAAATGTTTTTAATTTCTAAATAGTATGTGAAAATATCTTTTCACTATCAGTATCAGTTTCATTATCATCATCGTAATCCCTATTTTTGTTATTTTTGTACATGTACTGTACAAGCAAGTACACTTAGCTACCGAAGTTGCCAACCAGACACATACCTGTGTCAAGCTTGCTGCCCTGCAGTGTTGCCACCACAGCCCCCATACTTGGCTGAGAGGTCATCCCCGACATAGAATCCACGGCTACATCCACAACGTCAGCCCCAGACTCTGCACAGGCCAGCATAGAGGCCACCCCTGCACCGGCCGTGTCATGAGTGTGGATGTGAATGGGTAAGTCGGGGTATTTATCCCGAAGGGCAGATATAAGGATACGAGCGGCTGCAGGCTTCAACAGACCGGCCATATCCTGCCAAGGAAAGTTAGCATGATAATAGTAGTCACTTGATGAGAGGGGAATTTTCATTCATCAATTTAATTTTTCTCGCAATAAAAAAGATAATCTATTTTAGTAGTAGATGATAAAATTAATGTATGTTCACACAGTAGTAATTTATATATATATATATATATATATCAGTGGGAGGAGCAGCTGAGATAGCATTTGTGTAAGTAATGGAAGAATAATGTTTGAAGGATAGAGGAAGATGATTAGTGTTATCAACACTTTAGTATACTTACCAAGGGAACAGAGAGAAGGGGGAATTTTAAGGAAATAGCTTGTACAAATAAAAAAAAAAATCTCCAGTCACCAGGTGAGCATTGAGTCCCCTGCACCAATGTAGGATTTAGGATCGTTACAAGCCACTCAGCCAAGAACAACTACTTGAGCCCAGTAACATTCTTGAAAACCACACCAGTGCTGTCATCTGGGTACACTGTGCTTCAACAAACCATGTTTCAAGTCTATTCTTGACTCTCGAGGAAGTCGACAATGGCTGGTGAAAGATCGTGTGTAGTGGCTCAACAATTTATATTCTAACCAAGTGAATTCTAGTATCCCACCTACTCTTAGCCATAATTAAGATCAGTGTTATATTCCAAAGAACATGTTTGTTGAAGGTAAGATAATATTAATACTTCCATTCACTCTGCTTGCCGATGACATTCTGTCCATATCAAGTGACCACTGTGTTCAGTGCTACTATAAGCAAACAATTGTTGATGGAACAAACCTTGATGCAAATAATGTGTGTCCCAGCCTTCACAAGTTCGTCTGCAAGATTGAGGTAGTATTTGAGGTTGTACTTTGTACGAGATGGGTCAGACAAATCCCCTGTATAAGAAATGGCTGCCTCAACCACCCCGCCTGCCTTCCCCGCTGCCTCCATACCCACTATTAGGTTGGGGAGATAGTTAAGGGAGTCAAACACACGGAAGATGTCCATGCCGCATTGCACTGACAATTCGCAGAACCTAAAAAACACGCGTTTTTCATTAACTAACAGGTTTTGAGAAAAGTAGAGCGCTACTTCAAAATAAATTCAAAGGGAAATAAACATTTAAGTAAGCTACTTGCTATAATTTATAACCACAAATATAACTTGACTTGGAGTATTCTTAGCACTTACTTGTAAACCACATTATCGGGATAGTTGGTATATCCAACGGCATTGGCCCCTCGTAATAACATTTGGAATGGAATGTTGGGGATTTGCTTCCTCATGTCCTCCAGACGCTCCCAAGGGCACTCGTGAAGGAACCTCAGAGCCACATCAAAAGTAGCACCTGGAACAATATTGTTATATAGTGTAACATATGCTCACTAATAAAATGGTTTACCATATCTCATATGGAAGATGCTGTACACCTCTTGTAATAATTGTTATTCGACAGGTTCCTGCCATTGAAACATAGCCATATTTTGTCAAGGGGAAGTGTATTTGGGTAAAATAGGAATATTCAAAATCCCTAATATAAGGATAATTAAAAAAAACTTAAAAAAAAGTATCAACAGGAAATTTCAGTTTTATCACCAAGTATTTTGGGTGATTAGAAATGAAAAGTTCTGGAAACATGTTTCGTTATAATAATACATCATTTTGAATTAATTAAACTCTAAAGAATTACACTTTGATCTAGTTTTAAATTAATCAGTTGAGGGACAATGGTGATATTTCAGTTTAATGTCAACATAATTTGATTCTTCTTGTATTATTCTTTTGCTCTTTGTGAGTCCATATATCATTTTCTAATTTCCTTTCAAATCATATTCTAACTCTCCTATATATTCAAAGATGGATAAAATTTAAAGTATTTGATTATAAAGTTTCATAATATACGGTACTTAAAAGTATTCAGTTATAAAATACAGTAAAGTTTAACTTGAATATCCAAGTGAATAATATAAAACTCACACTTGTGGGGATGTACTAAAAAATATAAATTAAATCAAAATTAAAAAAAGTCAATCTTGTTGTCTTATCTGGATTTTCTGTAATGTGGTGGTCAAGGTTCAAATACCAACTAGGTGTTTTTATTTTGATATTATGATTTTTTAGGTTTGAGATGTTTTTAGGTATTGGATGTTTAAAAAAATAGTTTTGTATAACCCCCCAACATTCCACCCAATTTCAGGTACATAACCTATTAATGTTATCCTTCTCTCCCTGTTAAAATATTGAACTTGATAAATATTTAAGCACTTGTCCTGAACATATTAAAGTCATTTTATTGTTGAGTACAAACCCACCTCCCCAATTCTCTAAGGAGTACAGTTGATTGAAGTTGTGTGCCACATACGGCGAGATGCGCAACAGGTCATGGGTTCGCACTCTAGTAGCAAGCAATGACTGGTGAGCATCCCGGAATGTCGTGTCCATGAGAAGTAGTCCTTTGTTTGCCCGGACGGCCTTGGCGAACCCGGCTGGACCCTCTTTTTGCAGGATGTGGCGGAAACCTCGTGGGGGTTCTAGACCTGTAGGGGGGCAAGCTTATTGTTAGAGGTGATTTGTTAAATACACACATTACAAGTACATTCGGCTTTAGCTTATAAAGATTTACAGTTAGAGAGTTAATATTTTGTCAGGTTGCTTTTTATGATTATATCTGAAATGTGATCTATAGAAGCACACATTCAAAAACAAATACATCTGATGTTGCATAAAATAAACTTGGCATGCGAGAAAAAGCAAGTGTTTTTTCAGTTTTTATGGCAAAACATTTTTTTGACCAAAATCAACACACAAAGAATTGACTTTTCTACACATGATATCAACAGTTCTGGAATATCTGTCGAGGGTGTCCTGAAATTTAATGACAACTTTTTCTCTTCATTTAAAATTTTCTCATCTAATGCCGCTATGATCATGATAGATATTCAGTAACTGTTGATATCAACATGTGAAGAAATTTAAATTCTATGTTTGTACCGGAGCAATAATTTATTTATTTAAGAAAAAAAAAAAAAAAAGATCTGCCATAAAAACTGTAAAAATATTGGTTTTTTCTTGCATTCCACCCTAAGTGTGGTTAACAGTATGTTAACTTACTGGATGATATTCTAACAAAGCAGATTACTGTCTCAGATGATGATAGTTCCGCTAGCTCTGTTACAAACTATAAACCCATAATGGTAGTTTACAGGAACATACAACTTCTTAATAGCTTAATCAAGGTATATTAATATAAAACTCGAGAAATTGATCATCCAACTTAATAAATAAATATTTCAGTTATATATTCAGTTATAGTTCAAATATATTTTTTAATTCCTTATGAAAAGTGGCTGTTATATTAAAAATTCCAAGTCATAAACAAATTAATGGCAATATGTATTTTTTTAACTAACAACCATTTATCTACTTCAATCTAAAATTAAAAAACTGTTAAAACATCATTTAGAATATGTATTTTATTTGTCATACTGCCAAATTTGCTTAGAAAAATGAATAAATACAATAAATAATAAGTTAATACTAGTGAATGAATTAATGTATCTGGGCAGAATGTTCTGTAAAAACTGGAAGAAAGATTGTAAAATCGACAGATAGGGTAATGCCTCTCTAAAGTAGTTGGATGTATGTGGAGTATTGCCAAGAATGAAGTAGTTTCAAAAGAAATAAAGATGGCAATATGTAAAAGTGTGTTACCGCCGACATTGTTGTATGGATGAGAAGTGTTGTGTTTGTCAGGATAAACACAAGATCAAGGTGGATGTGGCTGGAATTAGATATCTAATAAACATGTGTGTACAAACTCATATGGCCAGAGTCAGTAATGAAGGGGAGCTGAAAGAGTGCAGTTTGAAATTGAGTCCAATAGGTCGATGTTAAAAAAGCGTCTTACATTGATATGGAAATGTTGAGAGGATGAAGCTACTATATGAAGGTAGAGTGTGTGGATCAAAAGGAATGGGTAGGCCATGTAAGACCTGGTTAAATGTTGTAGATGAATGTATAAAAAAGAGAAACATTATGTATCACTCGGTGTATGGATGTTGGAGAAGCGAAGAGAGCATACAAAGATAGATACGTGTGGGGAAAGTTAGTGAGGATTAATAAATAATAGAGTAGTTGTTTTTTAGCTTTATGCACAGTTTCTTTCCTAGTCTGTAAGGGAACAGTGTGATTAGGTATGTAAAAAATGTTGATGCACTGTAAAACTTCAATTATGATGATAATAAATGATAGATAAATGATAAATAATGATAAATGATATGATGATGATATGATGACAGACCAAACTACCTGCCTAAAGTGATATAACAAATGTTCAAGATGGGTATAATAGACAAAAGAGAGTCACATAGGCAATGTAAGATAAATGTACATAAAATAATTCATAAAACATTATTTTAGTGGAATGGTCCAGGCACACTTTATAAACCGCTCAATTAGATTATTTGCCTATGAGTAAAACAAAGTAACACATAATAATGAATGAAGTGTAAAGAGTGATCAAAGATTCCTTAAAATAATTGTAGATGAAGTATTGTGCACTTCTGAATGATGATTATACTAGCACATGACATATAGATTAATTTAAATCAGGAACAGACACAGCATCCAGCCCCCAGCCGTTAATTAATAAATGTGAGAGGGGAAACCCAAATTCACCAATGATAAATTTTTCAGTAATGCCAGGAATCAAACCCAGGACCCTTAGTTCTGTAGACAGACACGCTACCGACTGAGATAAGGTGTCGGACCGATTGTTTGTTCCTTAACTTTAAATATGAAAATGAAAACATAAATTGTAGATTAGCATATCAAACTGTTTTAAGGCTCATGGGACATTTTAAAATGAGCAAGAAACTGTTTTTTAAAAAGATGGCACACTTGTTAGTCACCAAAAACATAATTATGTCAAAATAATTCAGAAATATAAATAACACAATACAGAAAAATTTAATGTTAACAATTTGTTTTGGCTGAATAATTTAAAAGTTTAGTTGTTTTTACTAGCGGTGGTCAATAAAACAGTATTTTGCACATTAATAACTTTTGTATTACCCAACAATGAATATGATCCAAATTTGCACTTTGTTCCTTTTAAAGAAAACTTAAAACTATTTGCTATAAGTTGGCTATCCAAATAATTTCATAATTTGTCTCCTCAGATCCAACATGACTTAAGTAGGTATATGACATTCAACTAAATTAATAATAAAGTTGGTTGCATAACACTAGGCCAGACATTTACTACATTAATAGGGAGTTAGAATGGGTTTTACAAGCATTTTTCAAACACTAAAAATACAAAATCCTTGGGAAAATAATAATCAAGTTGCCATTAAAACAACTTTTAATAAAATTAAACTCTTACCTAACTCATTATGGAGAAAGAGCCAAATGGTCATCAGCATTTGGGAACACTAGAGATATGAACAAGTTGTGCACACAGTTTTATATTACTCTGAGATTTTCTAATATAAGTGTATTTCCTAAAGTCACTGATTTATTCTTATAATGTAATGATTAATAAAACTAATTAAATGATCTTAAGAACTATTCTGATTGGTTCTTAAGAAAAATCTTTTAATTTCCATTCAGCTACTGTAATTTTACAGACAATTTATTTTTAGCACTGGCAATTTATATGTCAAACAGATATTGGATTTTATATTTGTGTTGTAGGTTCTATCTTTAAGGAAATTAGATATTTTAAATCAATAATTACAAGCAAGGCTCATTAACACACAACCTATAGCTAACCTATATAAGTTGGTCTATTCCACTATCAAAATGTTGCCTATCAATGGCATGTAAAACAAAAGTAGCCAATGATTGGATTTTTGAGAAAGGAAATACTGATAGGAACACAATTTTGAACAGACCCTATAGGCTCTATGGCTCTCAAAATGAAGAGATAAACCCTATTCTTATGTTTCAGTGTTGCCACATTATACAAAGAAGTAATGGCTGTCAGCAAATCCAGAAATTTACTTCTTAGTGTCGAATGTATTGAAGCTATCAAGCTTGCCATAGACCAAATTGGATCACAGATCGGAACAGTTGGAATCAGAACTCTACAAACGAAAACAAGTTTTGTTCGCCCATTGGTTCAGAATTCAATTCATGTCAGTTGGATGAAAGCAACCAAAGAGGAACATCAATTTTATTGATTTGGTGATAGTGAGTGATATCAGCAGTGAAGAACAGAACAGGTAATCGTGGTTGTTAAATGCATGGCTGCTGATAAACAGGATGAAGAAGTGGCATCACGACATAAAGTATATCACAGTCAAACTAATGTTTGTTAGCACTGTCATAAATTATAAGGTAGGTACTTTTGAACTAAATTGATTATTTTTCACAAAAAACAAACATCAACAAGTGTAAATTGAATGCGAGTGTATATGATGCAATAGTACAGTGCTGAGGACACTTAGGGCATAGCTTCAGAATCAATCAAAATCCGTCAAAATATTCCCTTCGGCAAAGTGATTCATTCTGTTCTGATCCGACTTTGATGTTTCTTAGCTGATTAGAGCATGTGTGTGCGCCTCCATTAAAATGCAGGTAGTCAAAAAATTTCAATGTGTTCCATTTCGATTCGATCCAGTGTGTGGCAAGCTTTAGTTTTGAACATTTTGCTGACTAGGAATTTTATATGTGAACATATTGAGTTAACTTCTGAATCATAAGTTAGCCTTAATATTTAGTTTATGTATTTGACACATCTTTAGAGCTTTATATTTATCAGTTTTACTCGAGCTTTTAAGCTTTTATTTCAACTACAAAGCTAATTACCTGTTTCTCATACGAGCTGTGTTTATAACACGTCTATATTTGATAACCTGATGGTCCAATGAAAATTGAACTAGCCTTTATGTTAACCAAAAAATATTACAAAAATCAGCAAAGTAGGCCTAGTAGTTTTTGCAGGAAAGCTTAATAACCGAGGAAAAAAGTCAAAAAGTAGTGTTTTATAGCTAAATTTTAATTATACTATATGTCAACTGGACATCCGAGTTATATACATGCAGAATTTCCACACAGTCAGTGTTATGTATTTGGGTGAAAAAGTAACAAACATCAACTTATTTTAATAAATCAGTAGAGTAGGATTTACAATCCTGAGTGGCGAAGCAGATTCCCTGACTTACTCTCTCCTTCTGAGTACATCCTTAGCAGTTTCTTAAAGGAAACCAAATGTTATTTCCCCATCCTTTGACCTAAGTTCAGATAGATATGTTAGAAGCTCACCGAAACTTATTGCGTGAGGTTGTTGCGAAGGAGAGACAGGACAGTCAGTGCGTGGAATGGAAACATGCGGACGTGGAGGAGAGTTGTGCGAGTGAGGGTCGTGTAATATGTGCGTAGCACATGCTATGTTGGTCAACAAGTGTGCGATAATTAGACCATGTGAGATACAATAGATACTAACTCTCAACGTGTAGAAATGTTGGGGTTGGGGTGTATATCGACCCCCCAAGTAATGTGATGACCCCTCTAAGGAGATCCATATAATATAGAATATACAGTGCATAAAAGCTTCTAGTGACGAGAGGAATAGTAAAATTTTCTAGTAAACGCACCCCTAGAAAAATTAGTTTTTACATCCTTGAAGGGAGTGTGAAGTATGCAAAGCAATTACCTAAAAGAGGAAGCCATAAAACATTACATAAAATAAAAATATCAAAGGGTATTAAAAAAATGACACATCAAAATAAAGAGTATATTTTATAATTATTTAATGAAAACCAGTTTTGTATGTACATATAAAGTACAGGGGAAAGTGGAAAGTTAAGTGTATTTTTTGTCCCTACCACTCCTCCTTACCTTATACCATGTGTAGAAGAATTAGAGGTGCACTCATACCACATAATTTTACTTATGTAGATTCAGGCAATACTATAAAATTAAATGTGATGTTACTGCTTCTGATACTTTAGTACATTTATTTACCAAATAATATATTTTTTATTTTTCACACAAAACAATGTCTGAATTGACCAAGATTAACGTAATGGGCTTTACTCAAGAAAAACATTTGGTAAATTCCATATAAAACTAGTTATTTATTTTGACTTAATTTCAATTTTTTTTTTAATAAAAATAATATTTATACTCTGCCAAAGCTTGCTTTGTGTCTTCCTTAGGTTTAAAAGTTAGTATATATTGTACATATATACCATTTATCAAATAATTTACTTGCTTAAGCAATATTCAAAATTGATACAGGTGCAAATTTTCATCATCAATATTGTGTTTTGATATAAGTACACTTATAATAAGAGAAATACTAAATTAAATAAACCTTGTGTGAGTGACCAAAGTGCGAATGATGGATCTCTCTCCATCCTAAGAAAAGGTTTTCTGTTTACTAACCTACATAATCGCCTTCGGAGTCACTGTCTGCGCTGGCTGCTTGCGCAGAAAAATCTGAAAGTTGATAAAGTGTGGAATATTTGGGGAAAAGTGCAAAAGAAAAAAAACGATAAAAAAAAAAAAACAATAGGAACTCAAACAAAATGCAAACAAGCCAGGGGAAAAAATATGTACAAACGGAAAACTGAACACAAAACTTATATTCCTTAATATGTACATCATGTTATTTATTAAATTTTAGGGGTGTGTGAAGTACCATTTTTTTCAGTATGAAGCAAATTTGAATAGATTATTATTAAATATTCTCAAAGCCGAATCAAAGTTTGAATTTTTTTAGTTTTTTTTTATGCTTTAAAAATATTATATTGTTGCTATTTATGTAATTTTATGCCATAAGAATTACTTGAAAAATGTTTTATTACAAAATTTTTGTGTATTTAGTTTTATTCTGATAAATCCAGTTATCATCACAATTTAGAGCTCATTTCCATGAGAATATTTAGCAGCACTGCAACTGTGCTCGAATGCCTGTTCTCATGACATGCGAAGCTATTTCTCGCAGTATCGCGGGTGTTGATACATTGTTTTAGATTCTAATGTTTCCTCGAACGGCAGAAATATGGCTAGCTTATATCATTATAAAATATCTAACTAATAAGCCTTTGAGAGTTTATTGTTGAGAGAGAGAGTTGCTACTGCCTATTTGGGGTGCCAGATTATAATGTAACAACTTGCTAAAGTATTCAAATGACGTGCAAAAATGCTTTAAAAATGTGTTTTAATCTTTCCTTAATTATGAGAGATTGAATAACCAAGCTAATATATTTGTTAGTTATGGTTATAATATTTTTTTTATTGAAATATGACACCTGGACATGAGAATCAGGTCCGGGACCTTCTGCTTAGTACACCAATGCTCAGTGGTCAGAGTATTGGCGTACTCATCCAACGGTCCTGTGTTTAGATCCCGTGTCCAGGTATAATTTTTCAATTCAAAGAATTTTCCTTCATTAGTTTAATGATTCTACTATCGTGTGAAAAACTTGTAAAATGTGTTTTGATCTTTCCTGATTTTTTAAAATGATGCATAAAACTATTCTTTTTTTTATCATGTCATCTTATTACGCATTCGGGTTATACGCTTATGTACTAATTACACTAATAGGTCAGGGATGAAAACTGTTGAATTTAGAAGAAATGTATCCACATTTATGTGGGGAGAGGGCAAACAAGAGAGAGAAAGAGAGTGAGAAACTAGTTAGGGAAAACTACCCTCATTATACTTGACCGAGATCGAACCATGACCTCCCAATCATTGGCTGTCTCATGTATTGCGAGAATAGTGCCATAGACCATGTGGCCACTGAAGCGGGTGTCCCGTTTCTAGTTTTGTTGAAAGGAAAGGGTGAACTTAATACCAATAATGCCATATTTTAAAATAAATTGTTTTATGTAATTGTAATAAAACAATTGCAAGTACTTTGTCAAGTCAATTTTATTGTTGAAATCTTTGCAGAAAATATGGATTAATACCGGCAGCGATGCTGCCAAGCTTCTCAGTTGCGCCACTATATACGCTTTTGGAAATGGACCCTTAGAATTCAATTACTTTAGATTTTTTGTATGCATATTAATTTTTAACAGCTCAAGATGTCCATAATTAACAAAAAATTGAGTATTTTAGCTGTCAGTATTTTTATTGACAAAGCTTAGTAATTGTTGAATCTGGAATTTTCTCTGAAGCAAAGTCCAAGCTAATATTTGTTCCAAAGCCAAGTCAAAATTTTGAAACCTTTCACATCCATATAAAATTTAACATTCAACTGTTAGGGAAATGTGAGCTTTTTAAATAATGTGATTATTATCTTCAAACAATAGTGCTACAAAATGTTAAAAAAAAGGGATCTATTTCAAAGTTTTTAAGATCTTTAAACATTTTATAAAAAGGTTTATTTCATCTTATTAATACACATTTTTAGTGATGCAAAAATCTACATTTATCAATAATGAAATTTAAATATACTCACAGTTCAATTTTTTAATTTTTCCACATATTATTTTGAATGGATAGTTTTAAAAATAAATATACATACCGTACCCACAAGAGAGAGTATTTTTTATCGTTTAACTACATCTCAACACTATTTTATTATTTTTATTTTGTGTTAGAGATAATTTATATAATTTGTAACATGTATTCAAAAAAATATTATGGTAGTATAATTTTAATTCAAATCAATACTTTAAATAAAATAAAAGTTTTTTTTTAAATGTAAATTTAGAATAAAGCAGCATCGGGAAATATCATGGTTTAAATTAGGACGGATAGGCAGCACACTTACCTTGCTGATACTGCAGTAGAAATTGCTTGGATAGAACATAGAAAAAAAACACAAACACATCTTGAAGAACAAGCTTTCAGTGTCACAGACAGCTTCATCAGGTCGAGAGAATATATTGATGCTCTTGGTTGGAACCTGCATCATTGTACTCTCTCAGCCTGATGAAGTTGTCTGTCACAGTGAAACCTTGTCCTTCAAGATGTGTGTGTGTGTGTGTTTAGTGCTCTATCTAAACAATTTCCATTCCAGTCTCACTAAGGTAAGTGTGTTGTATACCCCTCCTGTTTTAACCTTTATAGAGATTTAAAATCAATTACATCATTAACAGGGATCATTAGTTACAATTACAAATTACCTGTCAACTGGAATATAATGAACATTATTTCTAGCTATTCCTACATCATTTTATTCCATGCAAATGATAAATAGACACTAAGGCAGAGCAAAGAAGCCTGAAACCATTCTAACACTAAAATCTAATATCAAATGTTTGTTAAAAAGTAGGGAGATCAGCAGAGTTAGCAAGAAGGAAAATTATTTCAAAATAAAAGCTCTGGCTATTAGAAACAAACAAACACGAGCTAGCAGAATTAATGCCAGCATTAAACATGCAACATACGCATAAGAACTCTTTTCATTGGTATTTTTTAATTTGTTACTAAAAATCACCAAGTATTTTGCATTATTTCAATAACACTCCTTTTTGTGATGGAACTTATAATAAGTCAGAGAACTGAGTTTTAAATTATATACAACTCACACCACCTATAACATTAAAAACACTTTTAATGTGTACAATACTTATGTCAGCTACGAAAAGAGTTCCTGGCTACAGATCCAGAAGTACCGGGTTCAATCCCCAGCACTTCCAGAATTTTTCTGTGAAGCAGTGGGGTCAAACTCAGCCTCGTGAGGACAAATGAGGAGCTACTTGAATGAATAGGCAACGGTCTAGAAAACTGAGATTAAAGACTAGAGAGTTTGTTGTGTTGACAATGTGACACACACTATCATAAGTGTTAGCACTAACATCGCTAACCTTGGCGGCCATTCGATAGTTATAGCTTGATCTCAGGCTTACACCTTGGAGTTTTTATTTTTGCATGGTGCCTTTAACACCCTCCTACCTCTGTCAATACATTTCTGCAGTTTCTCTTACTTAATCTCACTCCTTCACTGATAAACTATGAAATTAATAGCTTTTTGAGCTGCCTTGGCACCAGTGAGTTTGGCTCTAGGCTTTTAAATAGTTCAAGTTGAAGCAAGGTGCTATGGGGAAGGATTTTCTGCAATTTCCTGTTGTGATTTTCCCTTTCTCTTCAGGTGAAAACTACTGCATTTTCTTTTAAATACCCTCCTCAGTCTTACCTACTTATATGCTAAGCCATTAATAGCCTATGGGTTAGATGTATAAAAAGCTTTGTGCTAAAACATCACAAAAGCATGAATGGGAATGTTATAGTTATTTTTTAAATTCAAAGCCCCGACCACTTGACAGTCAAGATGTGTTTCCTTAATTAAGAAACAATACACACCCCTCTCCTCGACTCACCGTACTCTCACCTCCATGCCTTCCCTGCCCAAATTTTACCTAAGGGTACGTCGGGAACATGAGGGTGGATCTCTGCAGGCTTCAAGCCCGTGGCGAGCGGAGTGGATGGCCCATTCACAAGAACTGTGCCGATGTAGTTGAGAAGTTTCTGAGCGCGGTTCCTCGATTGTTGGAATTGGAATAGTTCAGGGTGCTCATCGATAAAGTAGGTGTCTACTGTGCCGTTGAGGAACTTTTGGTTTTCCAGCACATTCAACAGGAACGGAATGTTTGTCTGAAGAGGGATGAGAAGATTAGTCGATATCATATTAACTGCTTGGTAAATAATTTGTATTAAAGTTAATAATCTCCCCTGTTGACTTTGTAACATGAGATCTTTAGATTAAAATTATATTTTTTAAAGTAAAATATACACAAAATTTTAAGTTTTACGAGTATAAAAATGAAAATTTGCACAATCCATAATATAATATAACTCATTAATCTAACTAAAGCTAATAATAGTTATAGGTCTTGTTCTGTTTAAGTTTCTAGTTGTTTTTGTAATTAATTAAGATATATTATGAAATTTACAAATGAAGTCAAACATATTATGAAAAAGGTTAAAACATTTTTAGCCATCATTAAAGGGTTTTAATTTACCCAATGACATTTTTTATACATTTTAAGACTCATTTGTGTATTGTAGTTGTTGGTTAGCAATAAACCAATAGGTACTTATTATTAATGGATCAACAGCAAAATAAAAGACAGTTAGCCAAAAGTCATTTGGCCTGAAAATGAAACCAAGAGTCATTTGGCCTAAAATGTAAATTGAAAACCTTCGGGTATCTCCAGAAAATAAAAAGTAGTGTTAGTTGTGTCATCTGAATATAGATAGCACAACTGATGCAAGATAATCACACTATTTCTAAAAACATTGACATATCTCCTACATACAGCTTTACCACAACAAACCTATAATCTTAATTCTACACATAAAAACAATAGATCAGTAGATCACAAAACACTAAACTACTTTTTTGTATATACATTTTCAATCTTAGTAACAATGATATTAGCGAAAAACAATAATAAACACAATTTTCAGCAACTTTTACATGCGGTAAAAATGTATGTGTAAAATCGAATGTTGGGGACTTTTGACAACTTATTTATTGAGGCAAAATGAAAGTGGAAACCAATATTCAGCTTACTCAACATTTTTCTGAAGTGACACTATTTTCATCTAAGGTTACTGGACTAAAGCAATTTTAACTCTACATGAAGATTTTGTTTAGCTTGGTCTATTGTATTATTAAATGTATATAATAATATGAAATACATATGAAATAAATTTTGCCAGTGAACATCAATACCATAATGGCCATATATATATATATATATATATATATATATATATGTAAACTTAAATGATGGCTTTGACTAGATCCTTTATTATTATTATTACATGTGATAGAGTGTGTGTGTGTGTGTAAGAGAAAGTGAGAGAGTGTAAGTGGGAGAGAGAGTATGTGAGGGAGAGTGCTTGATAAAATATGTGAGAGAATGTGTGTAAGAAAGAGAGAGAGTGTGTGTGTGTGTGTGTGTGTGTGTGTGTGAGTAATATTTGGAGAAATAAACTGTGAGAGGTATTGTGTGAAAGAAAAAGAAAAAATGAGAGCGTATAAAAGGGACTTTGAGAGAGAAAGTTAGAGACCAAGAGTTTATAGAAAAAGAGATTGAGAGAGAATTTGAGACAAATAGAGAGAGTTTGAGACAGAGAAATAGTTTGAGACAAAGAGGGTGTTTGAAAGAGAGGGAAAATGTGAGAGAATGTGAGTGAGCTTAAAGAGAGTTTAAGAGTGAATGTGATGAATATAATTTGTGAAAGATTGTTTAATAGTGTGTGTAAGTGGAGAGAGTGTGTGAGAAAGGGAAAATGTCATAGACAAAATGAGAGATGTGTGAGAGTGTGTGTGATAGAGAGAGAAATAAAGTGTCAGAGAGATAGAAAATGTGGAAAGATAGATGGAACACACAAAACATTACTTTGAAATATCATTCCTTCAAAATTACATGGTAGCATGGAAACATGACTGAACTCTCTGTATATGTATTGTGTTACTATTTGATAAAATTAATATCAAAACACATTATTAAAAAAAAACAGACTTAGTTAGAATAGCTGTTTTTAAACATCTTTAAATATCATTTTATCGTTTTTGATATTATAATACAAACTAAAACATATTTAAACATCATTGTATCCTTTACATATTTCTATAGCTCATACATGAAACAAAAAATGAAACAATATTTTTATGAAACTGACAACTTGACCTTTTAATTTGCGGATTATGATTGATATTATTGATTTACATGCAAATTAATGATAGTAATATTCCAATAATAAATAAATACTTCCCTTTTCTAAGCTAGGCCTACATACAAGAGGGTTATTCATTTTATATTGATTAGTTAACACTTATTCAAAGTGAACATTGGCATCACCAAACACCTAACTTCTTTCTTTAACTACTGTATTATATAAATTTGTTTATGTAATAAAGTAAATTATGATCATGTACATAACAAATGTATGTAGTACATGATTTATTACATTTAAAAATAATGTTTCTAAAGTATGCTTTAAGGTGAGATAGATAATTTGATGGATGGATGGACTTAACCATAAAGTAAAAATATTGGGCATGACACGTCCTCCAAATATTTTTACCCGCCATGATATCACTTATCAATCTAATATAATTCCTAGATTCACGGGTAATATTTTTTTTTTGGATAACATTTTTGGAGACACCACAAATAAGGGAGGGTACTGCAGGCAATTTTAATTGTTTTTTTAGGCAAGTTTAGCAGTTAGGCCTTAAAGGTTTTGTTCATAATAATCATGGGGAAAATGTTATGAGTAAACAAAATACAAATCAGGACTCCATTTTCCATTCCGTAGTGAATACATCTTTGTCTTGCATCAGAATCTTTAGGAAAGTATTGTGTATAGCACCATATGCCTTAGATTACTTTTATTGCACACATCAATGGTAGTATTGGTAAGATACGTGTCATAACACTTCATTAATAAATAATAGGAAAGCTTACCAAAAACACTCAAATATTTACTATTCACAGTGACTTTGGTAGGATACTTGACACAAATAAGACGCTAATATCTAGCACGACACCACACAGTCACATCTACTGAACAGAAGAAAGCTTGGCTAGGACACGAACCGACATCACAACAGCGCTGTGCGCTAGGGTAGAGCTGGATGCTGGTCGGTATAGGGAACAAGCCAACATTGTACTCTAATAACCTCAGTGATATCCATACTATACTGGATGGACATACACACATCCTTGCAGTGGACCAAATCGTGACGCTTAAGTTTGTCGTATGCTTGGTTGCGAGGGGATAAAATTATTATTTATTATTAATAAATAAAATTTTAATAAAATATAATAATATTATTGATTATTAAATTATGCAAAAACGTGTTTCTGGTGAGTAAAAGTATTATTGTTTGAAAATAGTGAAGTATTATAACTTATTTGACTGAAGACACATTTACGCTAAAGGATATACAATTCACTTTTAATGTTAATACTGTACAAATACAAATAAAATCTTTAATATATTAAAATATGTTGCTATCACTCTTGTTATTTACATTCTGCCAAAACCAAAATATATTTTTAATATATTGGTTTCAGAAACAATATTATAATAATGAGAGTTCGATATCTATAATGAAAAAAGGTAGCTTAAAATAATTAGGTACATTTGTTTGAATAACAAACTTTGTGTAGTAGTTTTACATTCAACCTATATAATTTAGGAAATATTACTATATCACAATATATCTAAAGTTAGCTCTTATCTTGTATAGTCTAGTGCTTTCAGAAGCAATATTATATTTAATGTTTGATAACCTTAATGAAATAAGGTAGCTTAACACTTTATTACATGTGTTTGAATAACACACTTTGTATAGAAGTTCAAACGCTCATTTAGGTTATAGGTATGCAGGAAGTATTACTATATTAGCCTACATTGACTTATTTAAGGAAACAAGTCAAGAGTGCTGAACTTAATATCCTCTTCAAACCTTTTATTAACGCATCTATTTCATTTAACTAATCATACAATGATATAGCTCATATACACCAGTGAAGACCAATAATGATCCAAAACAAGACAAACAAAAACAAATGTTTGATTCGAGTGTGGTTGAATGTCAAGGGAGCAAGGTAAGGTTTGGGAGCCAGCATCGGTGGTAGAACATCCAGCTCCAAGGCCTTATATAGTCAAAGACTCTCATGGTAATGAGTACTGTAGAGAAAGTAAGTTCCTACGACAGTCACTGCATCCTTATATTGAACACACTCCTGAATTAATTGATAAGGATGTCATACCCTTTACTTATCCCATTGATTCATCCCTTCTGACATGAGTACAACTGAAAAACCTGCTCCTCGGCAACAGTAAATGCCACAACAATCCCAACCTAAATCCCTGAATAAAACATGCTATGGTCGACAAAAGTTCCCATTTGATGCCAGTAGGTTTATCAAACTTTAAGCTTATTTCAAAGTCTGTTGTATTACTTCAGTGTATATTTGTAGGCCCTGTCTGTTAGTATGTATGTCACCTTGGATTATATTGAAACTAAAAGGGGAGATATATATTAGAAATAATTTATATCTTAAGTTGGCAGTCCTAAAAATGTTATGAATGATGTAGAAATATACTTAGTGTAAACGTGTAATATTTTCAGTAAGCAACACAATAAAAGTTACTTTCATATTTGTTGAAATAACGGAATAGTTATTGTGTACTGGACCAAACACCTTGTATGTGTGTAGGAGAGAAAGGTAATACCCGTTAGTTTTCTTCTCTCTTACACAATGGTGTGCAGACGACAGCTCGAAAATTTTAGTCGCAGATGTCCA
Source organism: Timema douglasi (assembly GCA_901482245.1). Lineage (NCBI taxonomy): Eukaryota > Metazoa > Arthropoda > Insecta > Phasmatodea > Timematidae > Timema > Timema douglasi. Next base: position 55,150 of record CABEEJ010000974.1, on the reverse strand, counting down.
TCCAGTTATACAGAGATCAATGAGTAACCTTGGGTATAAGGACCCATCAAGATAACCAAATAAATCTTAAAATTTGAAATTTCTCAGTTGGAGTTGGAGAAATGACGGTAGGGAGGGGAGTGGGGATCTAAACATTTCCAAAACTAATACATTCAATTACTTCTCTGTGTGGTAAAAAAACACTTAAATTCGTTAAGCAGGTATTGTCACATCTAGCTTATACTAAGGACGGATTGAATAAAAACGACTTCGTGGAGTTAATGTTTCTGCTTGACTGGAAGGTTTGTTCGGGAACACTATCGATACTATTATCAATAGCCATCTAGGATGGGGCATGATGGGAAACAGATGATTTATTGCGTCACCACACATGGTAGCCAACCTATATGGAAATACATTACATTCCTCCCCTACAATTTCTTGAATACAGATATTTCAAAATACATAAATATACATAAAATAAGAATACAATGCATGACTACGATTCCAATAGTCATGAGGAAATAATTTACATTTTAAACACTTTTTATACAAAAATACAGAATATAATATTTTCTCCTAGTTTTTTAATAGTCTAGTAAATTTTTTTTTATTTACAAATTTAATTTAACTACAGGTTTCCTACACCTAGTTGGATACCTGGGCTCCCTTACTTCTGGTGAGATTTCAATCCTCTGAGGTGGGTGTGATTCTGGACTACTGCCCTTTTCATGTGATTCAACCCTGGGGACGCATGGAGAATGATTCTCACCCCTGGATGCCTTAGGAGATGTCAAACCTACCCTATTAGGTTTGGGATCTAGTTCTGAGGGATATGGCTCTCTAACACTAGGTTCTATCTCCTCTACTCTAGTTTCAGGCGAAGACTGTAAATTAATTAATTGATCAATATGGCGTTTCCATGTTACTGCCCCTGATCTGACTAAATAGGCTACTGGACTTAATTGTGATACAACAACCCCTTCAATCCATTTATTCTTTCCTCGATAATCTCTGATTAGTACCCGTTGGTTTGGAACTAGTTCCCGAGTTCTGCATCCCTTTGCATATTTAACCTGTTTTCTCTGATTTTGCTCTACATTTTCATTCACATTAGAACGTAGCAAATCTAGCCTAGTTCTAAGCTGTCTATTAAACATCAATTTTGATGGGGTTTCATTTGTTGTACTATGTACTGAGTTCCTATAATCACATAGAAATCTACTTAAAGCTACTTCCAGATTTCTTTTTTCATGAATAGCAATCATCAATTTATTTTTTACAAACTTTACTGCATTTTCGGCTAGGCCGTTACTTTGAGGATGGTATGGAGGTGTTAAAGTATGTTTAATACCATTTGCATTCAAAAAAAATTTGAATTCATGTGATGTAAATGGTGGTCCATTATCACTTACAATGTGTTCTGGTAAACCAAACCTTGCAAAGATCTGCCTTAAATGAGCAATAGTTTGACTTGCTGCTGTTGACGATACCTATAACACTTCCAACCATTTAGTATATGCATCTATGATAACAAGATACATCTTAGATTTGAATGGACCCATAAAATCTATATGTAATCTAGACCATGGTTTATTTGGATAATTCCAAACATGTAACATACTCTTTGATGGATTTTGTCTTTCCCATAGACAGGGTGCACAATTTTTTACCATCTGTTCAATGTCCTGATCAATATTAGGCCACCAAATATAAGATCTAGCTAAAGTTTTCATTTTAACTATTCCAAGATGACTTGAATGTAATTCCTCTAACAAATGTCTACGAAATTTCTCTGGTATAATTACTCTATACCCCCACATCAGTATTCCTTGCTCTAATGTTAATTCATTTTTCCTATGAAAATACGTTGTCAATTCCTTATCATAATCATAAGGCCAACCAAACTTCACATAACCTGTAAGTTTAACAAATTCAGGGTCTTTTTGTACTTCTCTCTTTATATCCTCACATTTTATAGGTATCCCACTAATTTCAAAACATTGTAAATAAGTACCAATACAACTATCATTCTCTAATTCATCATTGTCAGAGTTAACTAATGGCCACCTGGATAATCCATCAGCATTACCATGATTTTCTGATTTGACATAGCAAATATCAAAATCATATCCTGATAAGAAAAGAGCATATCTTTGTAATCTACTAGCTGCAAAAGCTGGCAACCCTTTTTTCTCCCCAAATATGCTTAACAAAGGTTTATGATCTGTACATAGTATAAATTTCCTTCCCCACAGGTATTGATTAAATTTCTTTACACCAAAAACAAGGCTTAAAGCTTCCTTGTCAATCTGTGAATATCCCTGCTCAGCTTTAGACAGTGTGCGGGAAGCATAGGCTATTGGACGTTCACTTCCATCACTCTGCACTTGTGACAGAACACTACCAAGACCATAGCCTGACGCATCACATGCTAATTTTAAAGGTAATTTGGGATTATAGTGAGCTAACACCTCTGCTGACACTAACCTCTCTTTAATTATTGAAAAAGATTTCATGCATGCTTTGTCAAAATTAAAATCTCTGTTCTTTCTCAACAACCGATACATAGGACAAAGTATTGTGGATAAGTTTGGAACAAACTTTCCATAGTAATTGACTAGCCCTAGAAATCCCTTCAGTTGTTTAACATTCTCTGGCTTTGGTGTATCTAATATAGCCGCAATTTTGTCTTTGGCTGTTTTTAACCCATCTTTGTCTATTACAAACCCTAAATACTCTAAACTCTTAGAAAAAAACTTACACTTATTTTTACTTACTGTGAGACCCTTGTCACGTAAACGTTTACACACCTCTTTGAGCCTGTCGCAATGTTCCTGCATGTCCCTACCAGTAACCAAAATGTCATCCAAAAATACAATTACTCCTTTCAACCCCTGTAATGTTTTTTCCATTAATTTTTGGAACAAATTTGGTGCTGGAGAAATCCCATAAGGAATTCTGTTGTACTTAAATAAACCCTTGTGCGTGCTTATCACACAAAGTTTCTTAGATTCCTCATCTAACCTAACCTGCTGATAAGCCTGACTTAGATCCAGTTTACTAAAGGTTTCTCCCTTTTGTAAAGTGACAAATAACTCTTCTATTTTGGGAATAGGATGTCTCTCTAGTTCTAGATTAGGGTTCAAGGTCACTTTAAAATCTCCACATATTCTAATATTTCCATTTCTCTTAAGTACAGGGACTATTGGTGTACCCCATTCACTATTAGAAACCGGAGTTAATACCTCCTCTTGCACTAAGCGTTCTAACTCCTGTTCTACCTTTTCTTTAAGTGCAAATGGAATTGATCTCGGTTTGCAATACTTTGGCTTAGCATCTTTTTTTAAATTTAACCTAACTGGTTCCCCCTTATACTCACCTAATTTTTTATTAAAAACTTCTGGAAATTCCCTTAACAGGTTAGTTACCATTTCTGTTTGTGCCCTATCTGCCGTTAGACTATTTGCATTATGCAAGTTTTCTGGAATCAATAATTGTACTTTTAGTTCCTTAATCCAGTCCCGTCCTAGTAATGGATTAGCTCCATGTTTAATTACAAATAATTCCATTTTGTGTGACAAATCCTGGTATTGAACATTTACATTTATAACACCCACAGGAATGATTGGTTCATTTATATATGAATTTAAGATTAAATCAGTTGGATGCAATTTTAAGTGATTCAATTTATCCAGATAATACTTTTCAGAGATTACAGATACCCCTGCACCTGTGTCTACTTCAAACGGAATTTCTTTCCCTTCCACCTGAACATTTATTCTAAAAGGTTCCACTCTTTCACGCTTCTCGCCAAGCTGATTTTTATATAACCCAAATAAATTTGAACTGTCATAACTGTTTTCATCACTATAGTCATTTAACACATCCAACCCCACAAAATGTTGTTTATTACTGTCATACTTTTGTCTGTCTCTGTGAGATTTGCTAGCAATTGTATGAGTAGCCCTATTAGAATTGTTTGACTTACCCAACTGTTTCAATCGACACACCTTTTGCAAATGACCTTTCTTCTTACATACACGGCATTCATACTGTTTATCATGGCATTCATTTTTTAAATGACCGTTTCTTCCACAGCAATAACACTTCACTTCTCTGGTACCGCCTTTTCTCTCTTCCTTTTTCGACATTCGAAGAATTTGGGATTGACGATCAGCTGTTCCACCGGTGTTATGTCCAAAGGCTAGTGACGCTGCATCCTTTTCGGCTGCCTCCAAAGATGTTGAAATCAGCACTGCCTTCTCGTAGTCTAGCTGCCTCTCCGCTAGAAGTCGTTGCTTAATAGAGCTGCTTCTTAATCCACTTACAAGACGATCCCGTAAATAATCAGATAATGATTCTTTAAACTCGCAATGCTTTGACATTTGTTTTAAGCTAGCGATATAATCTGATACACTTTCATGCTCATGCTGTGATCTTAAACTAAATTTATACCTTTCGGCAATAAACGATGGTTTAGGATATAAGTGTTCTTGGATAATTTTAATTAGATCCACATAGCTTTTTGTTGACGGCTTGTCAGGTGTACATAAATCTCGTAAAAGATTAAAAGTTTTCACGCCTACTACTGTCAGTAGCGTACTTACTCTCTTCTCATTAGTTATACTATTACATTCAACAAATAGTTCGAATCTCTCCACATATGACGACCAGTTTTCTTCATTACTGTCGAAACTACTCATGTTTCCTATGACTGCCATTATAGACCACGCCCTAAGTTATTAAAATTCCTAAATATTCTCGGCGTTGCCTTAATACTGTTGTGCACACGTTTTCAATTTACGAACTTTTTATTACTTCTATAATAAAATTAATTCAATACACTTTTAAAGCTGGACTTCCAAATAGCCAGGAATATGCGACACTATAGTATTTTTTTTATCCTCGTCGCCAATATGTCACATCTAGCTTATACTAAGGACGGATTGAATAAAAACGACTTCGTGGAGTTAATGTTTCTGCTTGACTGGAAGGTTTGTTCGGGAACACTCTCGATTGTATTATCGATAGCCATCTAGGATGGGGCATGATGGGAAACAGATGATTTATTACACATGGTAGCCAACCTATATGGAAATACATTACAGGTATGAAAACCAATATGAATAAACATTTTGATGATAATAATAATAATAATAATAATAATAATAATAATAATTTGAAATGGAATTCTGAAAAATAGGGGTGATGGACTGTAATAGAAAAAAAAAACTTTTTGAGATGAGGTATAAAATATAAAAAAATTCAGATAAATCAAACTCCTGATAGCAAAAATAAAATTAGACTTTAAATTTCTCAAAGTGAGTTGAGAAAAGGTGGTTAGGGTATGGAGAGGTTCTAAATCTACAAAACCAATAGAAACAACTACATCTCAGTGCAATGTGGTATGAAATTGAAATTTGGCAGGCTAGTAAGTGCACAATTCCAAATAACTATTAAGTCTGAACATTTTAAAATGGAACTCCAGAAAATTAGGGGGGAGGGGAGAAATTATAACAAAAACTTTTAGGTGTAGTAGAAAATTGAAATTTGGCTGGCAGGTAGAAGTACAATTAAAAGATAACCAAATAAGTTTTAAAACTATCAGTGTTAAAATGGGAGTTAGAGAAATGATGATTGGCAGAAAGGGGGAAAAGAATTTCCAAAACTAATAAAAACAATTACTAACAGAACAATTTGTTTGATATGCTAAGGTACTTGGTAGAGTGATTCAATTTGATTATTTTTTTTAAATAGTAAATTTAAAATATTTCTTTTGGAGTTAATTGCAACAATGCCTTCATGAAAAAGAACCATAGTTACCGTGCTTGCAGTTGTGGCTTAAATGTAGGTATTTTTTCAGTTATTTTATTATTTTGCATGTAAATTAGTTTTATCTAGTTTTGTTTATTAGATAATAAATCTAAACTATCTATTTTGGTGTTCATGACAACAATGCCTGCGCATAAGCGAGCAAATATTTATGGAATGACTGCAAACATTAAAAAAAAAGTCTCACCTCACACATGTAAGAAATTATGTTTTGGTAGTTTAGATCAGAGTTTATCAAAGTGTGAGGTGCGAGGGGATTTCAGATGAGGCACAGCATCGTTTTATCTGTGAATCAATTGTTCACTTCCTCCGACTTGCTAAAGATCTGATTGCCTATAAAAAATGAATATTCTGTTTGACTTTCGAAGCAATAAAATTAATTTTGAATTTTGAATCTACATGCTATTTGTATGAAAGTAATTTCTCAACAAATATGATAATTGTAATTACAAAAATCGACTAGAAGTTGCCTTCCTTTGTGTGCTATAGAAACAGAAGCTGACATTCTGCACAACTGCACCTTCTTCAACGTTTTTATCAGAAATTATAGAAATTGATGAAATAATAAGTGCCTCATTTTTGTATTCTAACTTTAAAAGTTATTTATATTCTAAGAAAATTAGGCTTAACAATTACATTTAGTGTTCAAGTAAAACTCAAGTGCATAAAGTTTGAGAAAACCTGGTTTAGATGATTCAATAGAAAAAAGGTTAATCTATCAAACTTAAATGTAAGCGAAGACATGTGAAAATTCTATTAAGTTAACATAATTATAAAAAAATATTAATGGTTTATTAATTTATTTAATAAAATTAATAAATTAGTGTACGGATAAAGGTATACAAAAAAAAAATACTTTGGTACTGAAAAAAGTTAAAAATCCAAAGTCCAAAAAGTTCAAATTTTAAATAATACAAAACTATCAACATCGAGCGGCCACATTTATATAATAATTACTCACAACGGGTAAGGGTACACAAAATTTTTTTATGGTAAAAACCGGTACAAAAACTAATTCAAAGCTTTGGCAATGAAAAATTGCCAAAATTCAAAATAATACACATTTATATGCTAGTAACTCAAAAAGGGTACGGGTAGAAAACTTGTTATTTGTGGTGCAAAATGGTACAAAGCTAATTCAAAATTTTGGAATTAAAAAAAGTGTAATAAACAAAAGTGGTACTATAGGTTAATGGATGTGCTGCTATACCCTGGGCAGTAGTAAATTGAGAGAAGACAAATGTATTTTGAAACGGTAGTATATACTATTTAACTAAACATTACACACCTCACCATCAATTAGCATCACTACAAATAATAACGAATGTTTTCGAAGACTACATAAAAACACTTTAAATAAATGGCCTAAAAATTAATTTTACAAAAAGTCAGTTAGCCTTAAGTCTTTTGGCTTGTTTGGGTACCCAAATAAAATGCCTATTAATTTATTAATGGTTTTATACAAACCTATAAACCAACAAAATGAAAAAATGTCAAAATTAATAAAATCAAAGTTGAAAAATAGAGTCAAATCTTCATTAATAATAAGAAAAGGAGCTTACCTTGACCCCCCTGACTCTGAACTCGCGAAGAGCTCTGTTCATCTTGGACGCTGCAGCTGATAAATCTCCAGAGTGGGATATCACTTTCACCAACAGTGAGTCATAATAGGGAGAGATGATGGCGCCTGCAAACGCTGAGGCGCCATCCAACCGGATACCCATACCCTCACCACTGCGGAACACCTACAAAAGATAAATATAACCTTCTTATTACTGTTGCCTGATTAAAGTTTTTGTGAAATACATAGTCAAAATTTTATAATTTGAGTTTATGATATCCCCATGTTGCAAAAATAACCTAGCCTATTATTAATATTAAGTGAACACAGAGGCAGATTAAGGTGCAAGTGAATCAAGCGGCCACTTGGGGCGCCAATGACTGCCATGGGCGAAATTTCATAAATATAAACAATCACGGCAAATACTGTAGGTATAGTCATTTTATTTGTATAAAATGTTAATGTTTAACAATATCTCCCCTACCAGCCTAGTGACACCCTCAATCTCCCACAACCAGAGGCGGGTAAAGGATTTTCGTGAGGGGGGAACAGGGTGCTTAACGGATTTTTGGGAGGGGAGGGGGTTGAGGGGCCCAAAATATTTTCTGCTTGTAGCAAAAATTACCCTTAGTCCGCCCCTAAGTGAATAAGAATACAATTTCAGTAAAAAAAAATTGCAGCTCATTTACAACTACTTAAGTTCAAAGAAAATATTAATGTTTGGCAAAATGTAAATTCACAAAATCATCATAATCATCAACACCACCACCATTTTCAATTGTTTCCAAAGTGTGGACGGGTCAGTTTAGGAAAATGTCTCCAACTTCCTCTATCCTTCCATCATTATTCATACTTTAATTGATTCAATTCTTATCCTCTCACTTGATCACTTTCCGTTATTTGCTACGCTCATCTCTTTTTTTGGTCTCCCTTGTGCTCTTTTTCTTACTTAACTGATTTCCATAATTTTCTTTAGCATCCTCTCCTTCCCCATCCTCATTACATGCCCATAACATCTCAGTCTTGCTTCCTTTACTATCATATTTACTTCCTCTACTCCCCCACTTTCCTGGCTAACTTCATTCCTAATTTTGTTTCTCCTCATGACAGTTTACATGCTCCTCACTTACTCCATTCCCATTTCCTGCACTTTCCCAGTCTCTCTAACATTCACCGGCCATGTTTCTGCTGCATGTGTGACAATGGGCACAGTACTTCCTTACACTTCAAGAGGACTTCTCTTCTCCATGGCAGGTTTCTTACACACCCATAGAACAACTCTTCCTGTTCTCCTCTCCTCAATAGACCCTTTCTACTTCCACCTTTCACCTCAATCACGCTTCCAAGATATTTTATGTCCCCAAACTAAACATTCTAACTTAACCGCCATTCAACTCCTTAGCTTAGTTGATAATGTGTCTTCCAAATGAGTTGAGGGTCTTCAATTCTATTACTAGCATGACCATTTATTTTTATGGTTGATTAAATTTGCATCTCCTCTTTCACAATGACAAATTGTAGGCCATACCATTATATGTTGTGTCTGCTCTAGAATTAACGTAGTTACCTCAATAAGGCAAGCCTAAATGTAAGAGAGCTTTTCTAATAGTGGAAGTGTCAAGAGGTAAATAATAGTAATTTGAATAAAATCAATTACTTTAATAATAAAAGCGTCTAAATAAAAAATTACCACAATAATTTTGACTATCAAATAATGAAAGGATAGATAATATTTTTAGTTGATCTAATATTTGTATGATTGTTTATAATTTGATTTATTTGAAAATATAAAAGGTATAATAAGTCCCTGAAATTTTACATCGTTTGTTTCAACCTCAAAATGTAGAATCTGGTTTTGTGCCTTTGAGTGTAAATCTGCTGGTAGTACCTCTATCCTTCCAGTGTCAGGCTGGAAGTTTTTAGCAGGATCTTCAGTTGTCACTCTGCATTGTATGGCAGACCCCTGGGGTTTAATCTTGTCTTGGGTCATGCCGAGCTCTGGAAGTGTCATTCCTTCTGCCACACGGATCTGTGACTGCACCAAGTCAATCCTGATAAGGAGGATACAAAAAAACAACAACTATGATTTACACTAAACAAGAAACTAATGTATTGCACATTACAATAAATGTCCAAAAATAAATAATACATGATGATATGTTAATGGTAAATTAGAGATGTCCTGATATATTTAATTTTATAGATCTATAATTTAGAAAACAAAATTAGATTGTGAAAATGAAATTTACAAAAATCGACTTAAATCAGAAAAAAAATCTGAGTGTCAGGAAACCACTAGGATAAATCCTAAAATTTAATTATAAAACACAAATATCTTGTTAATTAATGTGTTTGAATGTAATATAAATATGTATTTTTTAATTTTACTTCACTCAACATCCTTAAACGTTAGACGAGATGGTTCAGTGACAGCATGTTCAAATCGTTTTCTCAATTAGAACGTTGAATGTCAAAATTAATTTAAATCCTGAATGGAGGCTGTTCTATATATTGTGATTTTATCACTCTTCTTTCAGATGAATGGTGGTGAATTTTCTTAAAACTTTTATTTATAGTTTTATGTCCTTAAATTAATGTGAGCCTCAGATAGCTGGAGTGATCAGTGAAATGTGCGACATTAAAATAATTAAATGCACCAATGAAATAAGTAAATGGATGCTATTACTCTGTCAGTAAGTTGCTGTCATCTCGCCTGCTGTCGAGAAATGTAAAACTCAGAATATACAAAACAATTATTTTACCAGTTGTTCTATATGGGGGTGAAACAAGGTCTCTTACCTTACATCACGAAGAAAAAATTAGGGTATTCAAAAACAGAGGGCTTAGGAAGATATTTGGCCTAAAAAGAGATGAGGCTACTGGGGAGTGGAGGGAGTTGTATAATGATGAGTAACATACCCTGTATTCATCACAAGACATTTGTTAAGATAGTCAAGCCTCATAGATTACAGTAGGCAGGATATGTAGTGTGAATGAAAAAATCTGAAACAGTGTTGAGGGTATTGATTGGCAGACCCATCGGATTGAGACCATTGGGAAGACCTAGATGCAGATGGGAGGGTAACTCTAGAAAGGACCTTAAAGAAACAGGGTAAAATAAAGAGCAATGAATATAGAGAGCTAGTACAAGATAAGGATAGGTGGAATACTTCTTTAAGTGCGGCAATGAACTTTCAGGTTCATCATACCACAAAGTAAACAAGGAAGTAATGGCCTATTAAGATTTTATATTTTGGTTTGATATTTCATAAGTTTTGTGTGAAAATGAAGGTGAAGGTGAAGATGGTATCTCAAAGGACATTCAAAATTCAATATATTTTATTAACTTTGTAGTTTTAATTTGTCAAAGCGCTAGTAAACTGCTTATTGGTGATTTAGTCCAACATTATTATTTTTATTTCACACTCCCTCCTGATGACTTCCGATAGAATGAAACCTAGGTCGGGGGAATGGGTGGTAACAATCAATTTAATTCAAGAGGCAGCCATTACCTCTTTGTCCAGTGGCATCAATGTAAAGTGTGAACCGTATTCTTCTTTTCATTGTAAAAGCCATATTGTGTTCGTTCCTTTTATATGTTTTTATCCACCTTTCCTGTACCTTCTTCCAAACGAAAGACTTACAAGAACAAATGTTGACATTTAGTTACTATTTATATTTCCTATCACAACTTAAGAATCAATGTGAACCAAACTAGAACAGAAGTTAAAAAATCATTCTAAAATGGAAGAGTTAACTTCTTATGGTTATTATAATTATGAAGATTCAAGTTTGATTTTGAGATCTGAGCTTTCTGAGTAAAATGGAGATTTGTGGTTGAGCCAACATTTGGAGAGTTCTCTCACCCTGTGATCTCCTCTGTGACAGTGTGCTCCACCTGAAGCCGAGCGTTCACCTCAATGAAGTAGAAGTTGCCCGTCTCATCTGCTAGGAACTCAACTGTGCCAGCATTCTCATAGCCCACGTGCTTTGCCAACTTCACTGCCTGAGCTGTCATTTTATCTCGAACCTAAGTTATTAATATCATAGTCTGGTAATGTGTAAGATCAACAATATTGTTTAAAATAATAATAGAAATAACTTGTTGAGGTATATAATATTATATTTGGAAAAAGTTACCCTCATCCAAATATAATACTAAAAACAGTACAAACATACAATTATTGATAAGAATGTAAATAGTGCACACAATTTTAACAATAGAGATAGAGGTTAAAATGTCACTGCACTTCCTATAACAGCTGATAGCCTGTTTACCTATTCTTTGACTTTCTAGTTAATTTTTTAAAATTTGTATTCTTAAAGGCCAATATTTATCACACTAAGAATACTGGAACACAACACCTACTGATATCCCTACATTACTCTATAATACCTCTAATTAGGTTATATAGTTTGGATCCAAACCAAGTAACTTCAAGAGGGGAAAAGTCAAGTTAAACACCCTTGCTGTTAGCATAGGAAACTTAATTGTTCCATGACTAGTCACTCAATGAAGAATGAAATACAAGAAGTTTGGCAGAACAACATATACATCTTAGCCATTAACATTCAAGTGTATTATCATTATTATAAAATCAAAATCTAGCGCTTAGCTCAATCTAAGGGTCAATGGGATGTGGAAACACACTTAGAATGAACTTCGAATCACTTGTAACCTTCTTGCCTCTAAAACAATATGGAGATTTTTTAAAACTATGTTCTTAGAAAATCAAAGATGTAATTTAGACTTTGAAATTACAATGAGATAGAGTGAGTGTTATTCGACATTTTGATATAAAGAAGGCAAGTTAAATATCCTATTTTAGCAAGTTTGTATTTAAAAATAATAATTTAAACATCAAAAGAAGCAAAAATGAAGATCTGCATCATCTAGCATCTATGTTTTTGAAAAGTATAAATATATATTTTAATCTCTTGATTTCTGCCAAACTTGTGAGGTAATATGATATTGTTTTTAATTAGTGGAGAGTATCAATACAAGAGGAGGAACATGAGAGTGAAGCAAAGGAGCATGAAGAATTTGTAGAGGAGGAAGCAGTGGGTCCCATATGAAAAAGGTGTAGGATTCCCGAGGAGGATGAAACTGGGAACAATGCCAGGAGTGGAGGAACTAACAGTAGAAATGATAGGAGCTGCAGGAGAAGAGTGAATACACAAGTTAAACAGGGTGCTGAGAGTGATATGGAAGGAAAACACAAGTTAAACAGGGTGCTGAAAGTGATATGGAAGGAAAGCACATGTTAAACAGGGTGCTGAGAGTGATATGGAAGGAAAACACAAGTTAAACAGGATGCTGAGAGTGATATGGAAGGAAAGCACATGTTAAACAGGGCACTGAGAGTGATATGGAAGGAAAACACAAGTTAAACAGGGTGCTGAGAGTGATATGGAAGGAAAACACATGTTAAACAGGGTGCTGAAAGTGATATGGCAGGAAAACACGAGTTAAACAGGCTGCTGAAAGTGATATGGAAGGAAAACACATTTTAAACAGGGTGCTGAGAGTGATATGGAAGGAAAACACATTTTAAACAGGGTGCTGAAAGTGATATGGAAGGAAAACAAGGTATTGGAAGAAGGGAATTATAGTAATTATTTTTGAGAAATAAGACGGGAAAAGTTGTTCGAATTATAGTGAAATAACACTCATGTGCAAATGTAGAAAAATATGTGAGAAGATACTGGAATAAAATAAGAAAGAAAATGGGAAGAATTTGTTAATAATATTCATGAAGTGGGGAAGGCATACAATAGAGTGAATATAAATACATTCCGGAAAGCGATGGAGGAGGTTCGAATGGAAATTAGTACTTGTAATGAAAGTGAAGAGCATGATTTGTGTTAAGAAAGAGAAGGGGTGGAGAAGAGAGTGGTTCCAAATAAAAATATTAGGTAAGCAGGGGAGTGCCCTCTTCCCACTACTATTTGTATTGGTAATGGAAATGGTCATGAATAAAGTGGTAGGAAAACTCGGGGAGGAAAGAATGAGAGTCATATTGTTTGCTGATTACTTGATAGTATGGGGACAGAAGGAAGAGGAGTACAGGGATAGCTACAGGAATAGAATGAGGAAGTGAAAGAGTGTCAAATGAAATCTATCATGGGGAGGTATGAAGTGATGGTAACGACAAGGGAGAGCATAAGGCTTAGTAAAGCTATAAAGTTGGACGGGTTAGAGCTGAGAAAAGTAAAGAGTGAGAGATATCTTAGAAGCGTGAATGAGGTGAAGGGTGGGAGTAGAGAGGGTCTAATTAGAAGAAGCCATTAGGGGGAGTTGTTCGATAGGTGTGCAAGAGACCTGTTATAAATAAAAGAAGTGTCCTCAAAGTGTAAGGAAGTGTTGTTTGGGCCGTACTTGATACTCATTGTCACATATACAACAAAAGTATAGTAAAGCGTTTAGGAAAGTGGAGGCCATGGAAATGAAGTTTGTGGGGAGCATGTTGGCTGCCACGAGGAGAAAAACGATTAGGAATGAATTTATTTAGGAGAGAATTAGGGTACAGGGAGTACATGAGATAGTATGGTCATGCAATGAGGATGAAAAAGTGGAGAATACCAAAGAGAGTGATGGAGATGAAGTGTGTGGGAAAAAGACTGCAAGTAAGAAAAATAAATAAGGGAGGAGAAGTAAAGAGAAAGTGTGCCAGTGAGAGGAAAAGAATGGAAGCGATTAGAGTAGGAAAAATGGTGGAAGGCTAGAGGAAGATGAAGGAAATTTACTAAATTGACTCAGCCAAAGGCTGGAAACTTGATTGTGATTGACGCAAAAAGACTATTCTTATTATTTATTTATGACAATTTTTTTTTAGCAAAACCGCTAAAATCAAACCTTTAACTCAGGAGATATCTATTTAAATCTCGAAGATCTAAGTATTAAATAAATATGTATTTAATATTGTAAATATTTTTTATATATTATAATATATTTTTATATTTTATTTGCTGTTGGGTCAAATTAGACCTATTTTGTAGTGGTAGTGTTTTTATGTTGTACTAACCTTGGGGTCAAGATTAGGCGCAGGTGCTATCTCTACCACCTTCTGGTGTCGCCTCTGCACGGAGCAGTCCCTCTCGTAAAGGTGAACCACGTTCCCCGCTCGGTCACCAAGCAGCTGCACCTCAATGTGCCTCGGCCGTTCAATAAATTTCTCAATAAACATGGCACCATTTCCAAATGCTGCGGCTGCCTCCGAACTTGCCCTTTGGAACATTTCTTCCACTTCCTTATTTAAAAACAAAATATCTGGTTTCAAGGGTACAGGTGGATGTTCATCACTTTACCACAAAATAATAATATACGATTTGTAAAAAAAATTGCATAGACTTAGACAAAATACACTAGAGAAAAAATAAATGGAAGTAGGAGAAAATAAGCGTATCTTGCCAACTCTTATTACTAGGCACAGAGTGAGACGCTGTGTTATGAGGAATGTAAGTCCAGATAGGTAACACGGGGAGGAAATCCCTCAACAATTCAAACCATTGTAATGACTCATCCCAGAGTTGAACACGTTGAATAGCCACATAGATTGTTTGAGTTGGGTGTTCACTAGAACATAAGTTGGGTGTCTACTTGTATCCTTAGCTCAAACTAAGATTAAGTGGGATTTTTCTCACAACACTGTTTTTCATCCTCTCCTAATGTAAATATTGCTACATTTCCTTAAAATGTACCCTCCTCACCATATCCAATTATATCAAGTCATTAATAGTTAATACACTTGTGATTAATCATTAAAAAAAATATACGTAGAAAAATTTTGCTTGAAAAGAAAATATAAACATTTGACAGAACTATTAACCTCCATTTTGCGAACCACCCTCATGCCTCGTCCTCCACCACCATAAGCAGCCTTGAAGATGACTGGGAGACCATGTTTAAGGCAGAACTCCTTGGCCTCATCAGACGTTGTGACAGGGCCTGGGGTCCCAGGAACTACTGCTACACCTGTAGGGGAGAATTAAGATAGATAGCATTATATCAAAAGATAGATCAGTAAACAAATATTTAAAACAGCCTCCCCCCTAAACTTTACACTGCATATAATGTTATCCCGGGCCATTAAATAAGTTAAATGGGGACAACAATGATCAAATCTGCATTGACAGCTATTTAGCAAACCTGCCTGAAAAATAGCTTTTCTCTTTACTAATAGTCATGAACAAGTTTAAGCAAGTCTTCAAAGGCTCTCCCTCCACGCAGGAACAAAAGGATAGTTCCAACAGTTGAAATGCCACACTAGCTTATGATGAATATTACCCGAACAATATATGTGAGAGACCCACTTTGATGACCACATGGTCTAAGGTGATACTTTCACACTAGATTCTACTGCCGATGACAGAGAGATTAATATTATAATCTCAGTTGGGTGTACCGAGTATTTTCCCCAAAATTGTTTTCCATTCTCACTTCACACAAATGCCGGTATATTTCCTCTAAATATAGCCTTCATAATCCGTAAAATTACTATTGTAATTAGTACCTATGTGTATAACCCAAACGAGCAGTAAGCCATTGTGTTAAATACACTCTGCTGGTAATTGAACCTCTCCAAACTTCTCCAACACCACCAGCAGCTACCCATACGAGACAAGACTGATGCCTTAGTCCTTGTGTGTGTACTAGTGTGGGCGTTAAGTTGGTTTACTATGATTCATGTATTTGAGAATATGTGCCAAAGGATAAACTTAACCTAGAGGTTCAGAGCTTCATGAGGAATAATCAAAGACACCAACTTTGTTATATAAAAATAAACAAGGAGACATCTTGGTATTCTTTTTAATAAATAGATCATTCTTCCAAACCTTCATTTGCTTATTTGAACACTTCTAGTTCAGTCTTCAACTGTTCCACCAAGAATAGGTTTGTTGGCCAGAACTTTTCCTTGCTTCTTTATTTGTTGCAAGGTTCCAGAGATCCAACCCATCTTAGAGCTTAGCCATTTCAAAATGTATATCTTACTCACTTTAATATATATCCTTGGCAGTTGCAGAAATGTATGTTCCAGCTTGTCTCGCTTACTTTATCGATAATTCCAACCTCCTTCTTTGGTTGTTGTGGAAAAGTCCTCAATGATATTTTTGCATCCTTCCTCCCATGTTTCAGCAATATTCCTCTTTCTATGTTTGTTTAGCTATTCTTTCTTGGCTGTTTTGTAAAAGTATAATCTATCCACAATCCACCTTTGACCATTTAATCAACTACAGTATAAAGGTGTTTGTATAGTTAATAGGTTCTGTACCTACTTATTTAGTTAATAACTTGGTTTTTACTTTTCCCTGCCAATAATCTTTCATTTGTTCCTTCATTTATTTGATTCTAGCTATAATACACACACAACTCCATTTTGGATATTCTGGTGCTTAATCATATGTTGCATTTTATGTATTTAAAATCAAGGTGGCCACGCAAACTTTAGAATCATGTTCCAGTTTGATTCCCGGTTTTCTGGTAAAAAAAAATTATTTTCTCAATTTTCTAAAAGGCTGTTTCTTCGATTGTGAGACTTTGAAAAAATGTTTCTTAGTGAAAATGTTTTGTAAGAGTTGTTGAACACACCATAAAATGTTAATACCCAAGCAAATATTAATATTGATAATCTCTACCCAATGCCTAAGCTAGTTAAATATTGGAGTCTTACCAAATGCATCACAGTGCAACCACCATTATGTTTTAAAATACTTTAAATTACTTAAAGCTCCACCCCAAAAAATGGTATGGCCATGAAATTACTCTATTTCGTTATCACACTTTTATTTTATGGCGTTAGCAAAAAACTTTATATAAAAAGCTTCTTCCCCCAGTGAAATTTGGGCGCCCTTAAGTTATTTAGAGTGCTCTCCACCTGAACATTTTTGGATTATTAAATGTTTCTAGAAACTATTAGAAGAGATTCTTCGGCGGAATTTTTTGAAAATTGGATGACTGATTAACTAAAAAATATATGTTGGCAGTCATATTAATGCTAAACATGTTAGGTAGTATGATTTTTTAAAGAAATCTACTATGATTTTTCAAGAAATTTAATAAAATTGAGTTTAATAAAATTAATATAACTTATTATTGGTCACACCTTTGAATAAAGGTTTTTAATTTAAAAGAAAAATCCTAATATAGAACACAATTTAAGCACTTTGCCCAGGTTTTTTCGATGATCTAAATTTAAGAAAAATTCCCAGTTTTCCCAAATCTCTCAATTAGTGGCTACCCTAAAAATGTACTACCCCCTTCAGTGGCCAAATGGTTTAAGGCGTCACTCTCATGTTAGACTTAATGGTTAGTGACGGGGAGATTGAGGTTGTAATATCGGTCAGGGTCTACCAAGTATGGTTATTTCTAATTGGTTTCCCACTCTCCTTACATGCAAATGCGGGAAGATTACCTGAAAATGATTACTTCCTCATTCCTACCTCATTGGAGTAATTATCAAATATGCATATAACCTGAACAAGTAGTGAGACACAATAAAAAAGAAGTACTACCTATTCAAACCAATACATAAAACACTAGTAGACAAATATGTACTACAGTGTATATCTTTAAGAAATTTGTTCAAAATAAATTAGCAAAAAAGTTTAAATATTAATTACTCAGTTGTGTGAAAAACTGTTTGTCCATATTGAGAATGGTGTTACCTGCATCGATAGCAGCCTGTCTGGCGGCCACCTTATCTCCCATTTGTTGAACCACGCGAGGAGATGGACCAATGAACCTGAGACCAGCAGAAATAACCGCCTCTGCAAAGTCCGATCGCTCTGACAAAAAACCGTAACCAGGATGGATCGCATCAACATCATTATCCTGGAATATATTAAGATTCGATATAAAACAAAATTAGTATTAAAGTGAAAAATAACACCTAGACATGGGAATTGAACCAGGGACCTTCTGCTTAGTACACCAGTGCTCTACTACTGAGCTATCCAGGAGTGGCTCATGCTCAGGGTTATTCTTACCTCATCGTTTAAGGCAGAGTCTGTGAAGGACATGTGAAAATTATCAGCTACATATGTGTGATTAATTAAGATCACGAGCTATCAGATATGGGCAATCGTACAGTTGTCATTGTACTAATGGCATCAAAAAGCCAACTTTTGAGTCGAGGTGGCAGCATTATCTGATAGTTCGTGATCTTATTTGATCACACACAATCATGTAATTAATGATTTCCACACATCCATCACAGACTCTGCCTTAAAATCTGAGTGAAGAATGACCCTGAGCAAGGGACGACTCCTGGATAGCTCAGTGGTAGAGCATTGGTGTACTAAGCCAAAGGTCCAAGGTTCAATATTTATGTCTAGGTGTCATTTTTAAATTTAAAGAATATTATATTTAGTTTTAGCTAGGACCATAATTAGCAAATAAAATAGCTTAACTATTAAATCTACTATTAAAAATATATTAACTTTTCTTTCAAAGAAATGATGGGTAGAAAATATAACCTATTCTGGTAAGAGTTCTAGTGAATATGAGAAGAACCAAATTAAAGCTGAGAAAACACTTCTCTAAGTACCTTGGCTACTCTGATGATCTCTGGAATGTTGAGGTAGGCTTGTACTGGTGGAAGACCCTTCCCGACAATGTAGGACTCGTCAGCCTTTTGTCGGTGCATGTGCATCTTATCCTGCTCGGAGTAAATCGCCACCGATCGGATACCCAGTTCTGTGCATGCTCGGAAAACACGGATGGCAATTTCGCCTGAAGACAAAACTCACATTATACAACTATCACAAGGACTGGCCAGTAGATTTTACATGTAATTAACAGAGAAGATTTCACAAAGGATGGACAAATGATTTCACAAAGGATGGAGAGAGGATGTTAAAAAAAGATGGGCAGAAATTGTTACAAAGGATGGGCAGAAATTGTTACAAAGGATGGACAGAGGCTGTTACAAAGGAAGGGCAGAGGCTGTTACAAAGGAAGGGCAGAGGCTGTTACAAAGGATGGGCAGAGGCTGTTACAAAGGATGGGCAGAGGCTGTTACAAAGGATGGGCAGAGGCTGTTACAAATGATGGGTAGAGACTGTTACAAAGGATGGGCAGAGGCTGTTACAAAGGATGGGAAGAGAGGCTGTTACAAAGGATGGGAAGAGAGGCTGTTACAAAGGATGGGAAGAGAGGCTGTTACAAATGATGGGCAGAGGCTGTTACAAATGATGGGCAGAGGCTGTTACAAATGATGGGCAGAGGCTGTTACAAATGATGGGCAGAGGCTGTTACAAAGGATGGGAAGAGGCTGTTACAAAGGATGGGCAGAGACTCTTACAAAGGATGGACAGAGACTGTTACAAAGGATGGGCTGAGACTGTTACAAAGGATGGGCAGAGACTGTTACAAAGGATGGGCAGAGACTGTTACAAAGGATGGGCAGAGGTTGTTACAAAGGATGGGCAGAGACTGTTACAAAGGATGGGAAGAGGCTGTTACAAAGGATGGGCAGAGACTCTTACAAAGGATGGGCAGAGACTCTTACAAAGGATGGACAGAGACTGTTACAAAGAATGGACAGAGACTGTTACAAAGGATGTGCAGAGACTGTTACAAAGAATGGACAGAGACTGTTACAAAGAATGGACAGAGACTGTTACAAAGAATGGACAGAGACTGTTACAAAGTAGAGGCTGTTACAAAGGATGGGAAGAGAGGCTGTTACAAAGGATGGGAAGAGAGGCTGTTACAAAGGATGGGAAGAGAGGCTGTTACAAATGATGGGCAGAGGCTGTTACAAATGATGGGCAGAGGCTGTTACAAATGATGGGCAGAGGCTGTTACAAATGATGGGCAGAGGCTGTTACAAAGGATGGGAAGAGGCTGTTACAAAGGATGGGCAGAGACTCTTACAAAGGATGGACAGAGACTGTTACAAAGGATGGGCTGAGACTGTTACAAAGGATGGGCAGAGACTGTTACAAAGGATGGGCAGAGACTGTTACAAAGGATGGGCAGAGGTTGTTACAAAGGATGGGCAGAGACTGTTACAAAGGATGGGAAGAGGCTGTTACAAAGGATGGGCAGAGACTCTTACAAAGGATGGGCAGAGACTCTTACAAAGGATGGACAGAGACTGTTACAAAGAATGGACAGAGACTGTTACAAAGGATGTGCAGAGACTGTTACAAAGAATGGACAGAGACTGTTACAAAGAATGGACAGAGACTGTTACAAAGAATGGACAGAGACTGTTACAAAGAATGGACAGAGACTGTTACAAAGAATGGACAGAGACTGTTACAAAGAATGGACAGAGACTGTTACAAAGGATGGACAGAGGCTGTTACAAAGAATGGACAGAGACTGTTACAAAGAATGGACAGAGACTGTTACAAAGAATGGACAGAGACTGTTACAAAGAATGGGCAGAGATTGTTACAAAGGATGGGCAGAGACTGTTACAAAGGATGGGCAGAGGCTGTTACAAAGGATGGGCAGACACTGTTACAAAGGATGTGCAGAGGCTGTTACAAATGATGGACAGAGACTGTTACAAAGGATGGGCAGAGACTGTTAAAAAGGTTGGGCAGAGGCTGTTACAAAGGATGGGCAGAGACTGTTACAAAGGATGGGCAGAGGCTGTTACAAATGATGAGAGAGTAGAAATTGTTATTATAGATAGATGAATTTTGAAACAAGATTTGAATAGCAGTTGTTCTGAAATATTAATAGCATTTGTTAAGAATAAGAAATATGAAGAGCATTGGTTTTGAAATATTAATAGTAGTTATCTTTTTTAATTCTAAATGTTTAATACATGGGTTATTTACTTATATAATTATTAATATAAAATATAAGAATGAGGAAAGTAGCTTAGAGGAGCATAAGCATTTGAGATAAAATGCGAATTCTATGTAAATGGATTATTGGTAGTTACATGCGATGGACCAAAGTTGTTACACAAAATGTACTGTGTTTGTTACAAGAGATGGACATCAGTAATGTCACAACTCATCATATGTAGGAGTAGACTTACACTGTCAAACTGAGGTTAACTAGTAGGGGGATTCTTGTAAACACAAACACAAACACAAACACAAACAAAAACAAAAGGTATAGTTTTGAGAACTTTGTGTATGGTGTATGTGTGGAATTTACATACTATATTTTAATCATTGTTTTCACATAGCTATAATTATATTGTATCGATTGTAAATTTATGTTTTATAGAAATTCAAAACTGTGAAGTTCCATGCCAGGTAAAACTCTAGGGGATATTTTTAAGGACCATTTTGAAATGTATTGAATGTTTCACTAAATAAATAAGGCTGACAAAACCATATTAAGTCCAATTTACATAGGTAGAACCTTATCTAACACCTAGAAAAGTTACTAGTCATGTATTCAGACATCAAGTCATGTGAGCTGCAGCTGTCACTTTTAATAGATAATATCAATAACTATAAAATTCCCTTGTCACCAATTTTAGCTATAAAAGTTTGTATTTTCTAGCAGACCCTTTGTAAGAAAAATGGATTGTACCCATGCAGCTGGTAGCCCCGAGACCAGAGACAAGACAAATCCTCAGCCTTATGGAAGTTTCTCTGCGCTCCTTGAGCCAGATCGAGTCCATAAACAATGGGGTTCGCTGGTGTCAATGCTAGATGATAAAAGCACTTCCAAATGACTAACTTTTAACATATTCACCATGTGCAGTCTGCGTAAGCTCTTTGCGAGGAAGGATTATGGGCTTGGGTTGCTACCTTAACCTAGATTAGTGGAAGCCGGAAGCACGAAATGTATGTCCTCTCTATAAGTAAACCACGGTAAAATGAAATATTATTTTTAAATGCCTCTCAATGGCACTTAGCTCGTGCTCAAGGAATCAAGCTCTCCCAAGGAGTGCAGCCGTTTTAACCTGAAGGCTGTGGGTTTGTGCCCGAGACTTACCTCTGTTGGCGACCAGCACGCTGCGTATAGGCCTGTACTCCACCTGTGTGGAGTACGGTCTTCTCTTGTTGGTGAGGGACCACACTAGGAACTGATGATGTCTGGAGGGCATTGCCCCCTTGCTTCGAGAAACACATGCACCCAGCATCGTGTGAGAGGTCAGAGAGATGAGGTGGTGTTTTAGGTTAGCTCACCCTTTCACCACATCTGAAAATATAAAGTTTGTTTTTAAAGTATGAAACATTAACTTGATTGATACCAGCTTTAAGTCAACTTGTAAATTATAATCCAACAATTTATATTTAGAAAAGAAACTTTAAAACCAAACAATGATTCAGATCATAACCAACCAGAGTGTTTCTTTGTCTACAGAGTTTTACTACCCTGTCAGATTATCCCCATATTCAAGCTATCGGGTTAGGGATGATGGAGGTTGAATTTATAGGAAATGTTCTTTCATTTGCGTGGAGGGAGGGTAGGAAACCTAACCTTATTACATATGATACAAATTCAAACCCCAATCTCAACGTCATTGTCAATACAGTCTAGTGAGAGAGTGACGACTTAGACCATGTGATCATAGAAGTGGGTCTAACGAGAGTCTTTAGTTTAAGTTTTGTTGGGACAGAAATGATGTGGTGCAGAGTAAAAGCAGTTAGATACAATTTTCGTAACATTATTAAAGAGGAAAAGGTTACGAGGCTTTTGATAAAAACTAGTATTTCCTTGTGAACAACTAAACATTCGCAAACATTTTCTAAAAAAATTGAGAAATAGTGGCCTATCTATTTAAAACATCCTCAAATAAATGTGAACTTGCTTCGGTGACCGCATGGTCTAAGGTGCTACCCTCGCAGTAGACTAGACTGCCGATGACTGGGAGATCGAGGTTCGAACCTCGGTCAGGTATACAGAATTTTTCCCCCCCAAAACGGTTTTCCACTTTCCCTCCACGCAAATGCAGATACACTTACTCTTAATCTAACCTTCCTCATTCCTAAAACCACTAGCGCTAATAGTACATAAGTGTATAGCCCGGTGATGTGTGTATATATTAATGTGCCCAGATTGCTGTTACACTGACACTAACGTTTGAAAGGCGATTAAGTTCTACTTAGGAACACACATTTAATATTTTAAACAAAAGTGAACTTTATATTTTGTTAGTTTGTATTTTTTAGCACTACATCTTACTACCCATTCGGGTTATATGCTTGTGTACTAACTACGCTAGTGGGTTAAGGATGAGGAAGGTTAAATTTAGAGGAAGTGTACTCATATTCGCGTGGAGGAGAGAATGGGAAACCATTTAGGGACAACCACTCTCAGTACAACCTGCTGGGGTCGAACCACGATCCCCCGTCACCTCAGTCTAGCCTAGTGCAAGAGTGGCGCACTAGACCATGCGGCCACCGAAGCGTGTAGCATATATTTAAAAAAATAGGCAGGCACCGGACGTTGAAATTGTGTTTCTATTTTATAGTAGTTTTTAGATTTTAATACATTTTATAGGATTTTTGTAAAACATGGTTAAGTACTTTACACTTCTTTATGGACTTAATTTATAAAGCAGTTAAGTTCATATGAATCAAAAGCTAGACGAATTTAATATTAACTAAATTATGTAAGGATTTCTTATAGTAAACGTATCTAAAAATCATTCCCATAGAACAGCGGCCCCCAACCCTTTTCTGCTTGCATACCCCTTGGCAACCCATTTACATAAATTGCGCCCCTAATTTTTGGCAAAATGTTTGGTTACCATCAGTAGTATTTATTTCTGTTGCAACTGAAAATAAATGGACTAGAAATTGAATTAAAAATCAATGTGATAAGTTTAATAAAGAGTGCAGATATTTTTGCATACAAAAATAAAAAATTGCTATAAAAACGAACACATATAATTTATGTATTAATAATTATAAAAACTATTTTATATTTGAAAGTGAGATCATTTTTCTCAGGGTAAAATATTGAAGAAAAGCCACACCACCGCTCACCATATCGTTGAGTTAATTTCATAACATTTTGTTGATCTTTGGTCTTGCACTGTTATCATAATGTAGGTCATTTTGCCACTAATAAAATATTTTCGCGTACCCCCAAAAGTCCTGGCACGTACCTCACATTGAAAACTGCTTCCAAAAAACACGGGAACGGCCCTATTGAGGTTGAGCATGTATTTTCTTTAACAGGATGGCATACGGAAACGTGATATTTTAAAATGTCCATAAACCTAATAAAGAAACTTATGTGTTCCAAGAAAACCTCTTTGTACTAAATCACACATCAAACCATTTATATATTATATGAAATAAAGTCCCGTCTCGCCTCTTGTGCGCACGCAGCCAATCCTGCGCAAGGTTTCATAGCAGCTTCCAGCATATCAACGGAAAAGCCGTCGATTTCCTCACGAATCCTTACTCTCCCTTCCCCAATACTCCGAGGACGACGAGAAAACCCTCCTTGTTCTATAGGTGACTCCCCAAAAATAAATCACATGGACAAATAAGGAGTCCTCGTAGGCCAAGCAGTGGCGCAGGAGCGGGGGGTGGGGAGTGGTTTTGGGGGGGGGGGGGGTATGGAGGTAAACTTTACCCCCCCCCCCCC